>BPLR01016955.1:0-28692 GCA_021605095.1 Caerostris extrusa
GCAACCAGTTCTAAAATATTTCTGAATTTTAAATAAATCACATAAAGAAAGGTTACATTTTTTCATGAAAATTAATCGGGTATAGAAAAAATACTCTATTCAATATATTGCTGAAAATTTTTTTTTTTTTTATTCTAGAATTAAAAGAAATTAAATTTGCAAATTTAGTAAAAGAGTCTACAATAGATGTGCAGTCTTAAAAATGAATAAATAATTATATATATGTATATATAAAATTAAAATAAAAAATGTTTACAAATTCAACGTAACATTTTTAAGTTACGTTTCATAGCTACAAAAGCTATGAAACAGACTTTTAATTATATGTTTATTTATTTTATTGATAGTAAATACTTTTTGTTTGTTTTTTATGCATTTTACGTTGTTTGTTTAAATTTGTCTTTATCTTTTAAGTGCTGGGGCTGATATTGGCGAAAAGAAAATTCAGATCATAGCTCTTTGGTCTGCCTCTTACAACCCCGACCTTGCACCTATTGGCTCCAACATTTATTCACCTGAAGACGTCATTATTTTCGCAATACTCTCCTGTTAGTGTAAATAACGACTACTGGCTGAACTTCTGAGCTGCTTAATTCTATGTATAGGGACTAAGAATGTTTTGTGCTGAGATATCAAATGTGCTAATAGGTGTAAAAATATAAACTTCATTAAAATGTTTAAATAATAAATTCTATCATTGATGAATTTTTTATTTATTTTTATAATTAACTTATTTTACTGCATGCTTGACTAGTATAGCTCAATGGCAACCTGTGCATTAGGAGGACTGTGGTTGGAAATCTCTGGCTGCATTATTGTTGTCATTGTTTCAAAATGAGCAGATATGATGTTTGTGAAAATGTGTATGGAGCATATCGCATCTATAGTCAGACTGCATTGGTGAGGTTTTTTCGTGGTTTTCTCCCATGCACCATTCAAATACGGGTAAGTTTTGACCCTAAAAACTTAAGACCCCTGACTTAAGTACCCTAAACAAGGAGGTACCGTCTTCCCCTCAACATGCGTCGGTGGTCTGTTTGTGGTATGCATAAAACCCACCGATGTTCTACCTTCACCTTCCTAACTGATAGCGGCTAGAGGACCTAATTCCGGGCTGGTGTGTGGAAAAAAACCCTTAAAAATGCAATTCGGATGATGCAAACATATCGAAAAGACTTTTATATATTTTTTCTTTATATATTATTTTTTTGGTGGTTGACCATCAATTCAGTATAATTTGTTTAAATACTTTATTAAATTTAAATACTTTTAAAAATTTAAATATTTTATTTATATTTTTAAAATATTCACCATGCAATTACATATGAGTTATGCATATAGAATACAAATTTCTAAGCTGCAGCTGTATTTTTAATGATGACTATGTCAATTGTGGGTGAGGTGAGAGAACCAAATTTTGCAGGGGTAGGAAGTTCTGCAATATGAAGTTTGTAATGAATAATATATTTAATAGGCATTCGATAATTTTTTTATAGGCATTTTGTCCTCTACTTTTTTGTCTCTTATGAGTCTAGTATAGAAAGAATCTCTTGAGGCAATCGGTGTAATTTTCAATCTCAAACAAAAACTTTACATCACTAATTTTATTTTTCAACAGTACCTTATAAATCTATTAGAATTATAAGACAGAATAACAGAAAAATTATAATTTCCCATTTTGTTAAACAGTAACTACACTTCTTACAATAATTTATAACAAGAGGCTGATGAAAATAATTGTATGTTTATTCTCATTGACATTTAATGACTATATTAAACGTTAATTTTTCATCTATATTAAATATAGTCCCTTTGAAAAAGAACGAATCATTTAAAAAATAGATATCATCTTCTAGCAATGAATTGATCTTTTCTCAACCGTCTTATGAAGAATGTTCTCAAAATTAAAAGAGCAGTTTTTTTAATAGTTATGTTGAGTATTTATTTACATTGTGTTTAGATAAGTTCATTTTTATAGATGTTGTAAAAAGTAAAATATTAAAGATAAGTAGATTTCTGCATTAGATATAAAATTCAGATTACGAAAAATATTTTTTGATTTGTTTTTTCATTCTAGCTGAAAATAATATGAAGTTTCTATACCACATGTCAAACTGAATGGATTACAGAAAATAAGTCTCCTTATGTTTACTTTTATTTATTATGTTTTAAATACAGTTAATCTTTCTATGAATAATGTCAATTAATGGTACTTTTGCTTTGATTTAGCCTTATTTCATATTCAATTTTTTTTCGCGTGATGATTTATTGAACGAAATAACATATATAAACTTATTTATTTTTTGCTACTCCATGAATTCAAAAATATAAATATATTTCACAATTTAAAAATATTCTTAGTATGGAAATATTTCTTCCTGGAAGTAAAACATGTTAAACTCTATGACTGTCTACCAACATAAAATGAAACTACAAATAAACATTACTGTCAACAAATCATAATTAATAGTTCCTTATCAAATGTAACTGTAAACCAAAATTTTTTTCTCATATAAATCCCATATAAACAATGAAGCTTTTCGAAAAAAAAAGTCAGCGACAACAGATGCCAGTTACATTATTACGTACTGATGCAATTCATTTTCTTATATTGAATACTTGCTTCACCAGAGTTATTCCATGTCCGTAGATGCAATATCAACAAAAAAAAAGTGAACATAGTGAACATGGATATATAAATATTTTCCATTGCCACAATGAACGCTTATTTTGATAATTGAGATATTTCTGATTTCATGCTGTTTATAAGACCAAAATCAGCAACTGCTTCTTGGTTGTTGCAGTCTGTTAAATGGAAAATGTATATTTGAAAACAATTTATTTATTTTATTAATTTATTGAAAAAAATTTTTAATAATATGTTTAGTTTATGATTATGAAATTCAATTTACTTTTCTTTAAATGCTTTTTTAAAAATACAAATTTCTAAGAAACTATTCAAAACAGGCAGACAAAAAAAAGTTTCCCAAAAACAAGCAACGAACACCACAATTTTTGAAAATCAAAGCGCATGCTTGTGTTGTACAAATTTATCCCTGTATAGAGTAAATTTTAGAAACATATTAAGTTTTTAAAATTAAGTGACATTTTATACAAACCAGTTGAGAATAATTATTTTGCATAGGTGTGTGTTTGATTAGGTAGGTAATATTTTGAATAAATTTGTATAATAAATCATTACTTTTTATAACAAGATATGACAAAGTGCATTTGTTGCTTTTTATTGTTTGTCAGGAATAAAATGGTGATAGAAATGAAGGCTGCATGAATAGATATGGCCAATAAAAATTTTCTTAGAGTAGAGACTACAACAAACCTGCATTTTGTTATCAACAAAATTGAATGTAAAGTCCAGCCACTTTCATCATGTTTTTCTATGTGAGAGCAAGCTGTTTATATCTTTTTGTTAATTTCAATCTATTGTATTTTAAGATTTAGATCAGGACTGGCCAACACAAATGATCTTGCGGGCCACTTTGGAAATGCATCATAACTCCTCGGGCCACATATAAAATTATTTATCCCCATATTAGATTTAGACCACTACAGACATTTTTTGAAGAAAAATTGAAACATAATGAGTTATTATTTTTTGTGTTTACTATTATTCTTTCATGTAAACATAGATAATATAACAATAATGATACAAAACACGCATTGTAAAGAAATATATAACACTAAAAATTAAATATAAAAAATATATAAATATAAATGAAATAAAAAGAAATGAAATCAATAAAAAATATTTATTTTGCTAGTGAATATTTGTTTCTACACTCTTTTTACTTAGCTTTTGCAAATCGATCTAAATTTGAGTATTTGCACATCTTAATTGGTGTTGTAGGTCAGCGTCCCTTATGTTTGAGCATGTTTTGTGTTTGGTCAATTTAATTTTAGAAAAAAAAATTATTTGCAGGTGTAAGTTGAACCCAAAGCGCTAACAACTTCAACTGAGAGTCTGATTTGCTCTGCTATCAACAATCAACTGTGCGTATCTAGGGATGATCACTGAGGTCACTTTAAAGTGAAACACAGAACCTGCTATATTAGATGTTCCAAGAGGCGTGTGCATCATGAGTTCGCAGAATATAATTTAATTATTCTGCAAACTCCTAACTGTAAACAATTCAATAAAACAGGCACTATCCGTCATATATTCGCATAAATATTATTTTAAAATCAAAGTTCGACAGTTAATTTTTGAATATATAGATGCACACATATTGTATTTTTTTAATGTATTGGTTTTACTTTTGACACCATAAAATAAATATTTTTGTAAAATCGTGACAAATCTCATGGGCAGCAAATATATTCAAAGCGGGGTGCATGCGGCCTGCTGACTGGCCTCCCTTCATTTAGACCATCTTTTTCTCATCAGCATATAAAAAAGGATCATGATTGTTATTAACAGAATAGAACCAAAATGCTTAACATTTAATTAATATTCTTACAAATGCCTAATTGAACAATTCAGTAAATTAAGTGTTTAAAATGAAGAATATCAGAAAATATATGAAGAAATCTGTATTAAATTTTACTTATGCAAATTTTGCAAAAACCAATGTACTCTGCAAATTCTTATTATAAAACTAATAATGAAGAGCAAATGTGTGTTTACTGCAAAGTATACTTAAATTTAAACAGAAAAATTAAGAAATTCAAATTCATAAAGTAAATAAAACAATTAATTAAGATAGTAGGAAGCACTAAAATTCTATTTATACTGAACTACAATAAATTCCAGCTTATAATACTCAGCATCTTACAACACAGAGCCAGAAAAATGTTGATATCACAAATAAATCTTTTTAAAATCTGGGCAAAAATTCAGCTCATAAACATGTATAACATTTTTAGATATTTTAAATTTATTTGATAACATACTTTCAAAAAAATAACTTAACATACATACATAAAAACAGGAAAAAAGAATGTACAGGAAAATAACCATTGTTGCCAACTACGTAAACTCAAATGCATATATAAAGGAATCATGGTAACTTTCATCTTGAACTTATGCAAAAGTTTCATAACACATGAATTTTAATTTTAGATCTAATTTTTTATATAAAAATTATCCATATTTTTACATTAATGTTTAAATTAATTAAACATAAATTAAACATATTTCAGAGCTATAACCAGTAATTAAATGAAATAGAATTGGAGGAAGCAAAACATGGAATAAATATCTTATTGTAACTTTAAAATGATAAAGTACTGAGCTGAAAATAAAACTCAAAATGACAAAAATATACAGATAAATTATAATTGAGCAACTGTAACTACATATGTAAAAAAAAAGAAAAGTATGAAAATATAAAATATGTTACTGTAATGGTACATAATAATAATACTATTTGAAAATAAGTGGGTTCCAAGACTTATTTAAAGTGATGAACTATCAAAGAAATAAAAAAAATTATTTCTTTAAAATCTTATGCACATCAAGTCATGACATCTACAATACATAAATATATCAAGTAACAAATTAAAAAAAATAATAACCTCATACGTCTTCAGGTGTCTAAAATGATGGATTTTCTCAAGGTGTTAATATTCAGATTTGATCAAAATCATTTAAAAGTGGTAATCCTTTAAAAGTATTTAATGATAAAGCATATTTATATATTTTACTTTCAACAAAATGATACAAAGATTAAAACAGAAAAACGTGTTATTTCTACTTTGACTCTAATATTAGGGCAATTGTAACGCAGTGTATGTAATATGTATAAAAGATAAAATTTAGAATAAAATCAGTGGAACTTTAAAATAAAGAATAAACAAGATAGGAATCAATCATTCAATTAAAAATCAATAATTCAATGCTGAAAAAGCAGAAAGACTGACTGCATGGGTTTAATTTTTTTTTTTTTGAAAATTATTAATTTCAAAATATTTTTATTATTAACAAATTAAATGAATAACAAAATGAAACAATTTTTAAAGGGATATTATAATAATTAAAACAAAAGCAAAATAAAGTTAATATGTCCAAATAAAAATAATTTTAGATAAATTTTAAAAAATTCACAATGTCAAACAAATAAAATAGTTAAGAGAATGCCATGAAACGTTAGAATATTACAGCATAATAATGAAAAGTAATTGAATGCTACAGTCAGAGTTTGGTAAAAGCAGGTGAATGTTGTTTGAGGTGATAATTGAGAGAAATTTAAAAAATGAAATTACTCAGATTTAAACTGGACATGGTAAATTATGACTGTTAAGATATTTAAATTTGTAAACTACAATCATAAAAAATAGAAAAACATATAATTCTTTTAAATGGTGATATGATTTCACAAATAGAATTCTACATTTATATTGCAATTAAGACAAGGACCACATCATTGGAATAACTTTTTTTTAAAATTTCTAAAATAAACTTTTATGTTTGATTTGTTGTTGTTGCCGTCGTGTCCCCTCATGGAAGGAGGGAAGAGGAGTGCAGCTTCTGTTCTGATGGAGCACCCTGTAGGTAGAAGCCTGACTTCTGCTCTGTGATGCTCTTACAGTCATAGGAGACCGGGACCTATGGCTTAAAGTGGATTCCGAACAACTACAAACATCCATAGCACCGCCGGGACTCGAACCCGAAACCTGTGGCACTGAGCGCTAGACACTCGGCCATTCAGGCCCTTATTATATTTGATTTTATTAATAAAATAAGTTATAAAGACAAAAATTACAAAACACGCTTAGAATTGAATTCTTGGCTTTGCTCTGGTATTAATTATAAAGTATTATTAGTATTAATTAAAAATCAATGTGGTCATTGTAGAATATACATAATACATATAATAAAATTTACTTAAAAACAATCAAATACAAAATAAATTAGTAATCATAAAGTTCTTTAAAAAAAAGGAAAATGTTATGTAATGTATATAACTTAATTGGTTCCAAGAAACAAGTATTTCTATGAAAAGAACCACCCTAATTATTTTTGGTAGTCAACACAAAAAAAATTTTTCATGATCAATTTATTTTTTCATTAAATACTAAATACATTTGTGGTTGAAAATTGCCGAATTCTTTATTACTCCTATAATTCAGTCTTTGACCATTCATGCTAAAATTTGTGACTTTATCATTCTATTTCAAGAAAAACACAGTTAATAAAATCACTTTTTATATAAAAGTATAAAAGAACAAAAAGAAATTAATAAAAACTCTCCAAATATATTATATCTATTTTTTTCCTGGAATTAGCATATTGATCATACTGTGACACATATATGTAACATGATTAGAATGAAACAAAAAACTATCACTGTGAATGAAATAAAAAAATATCAATCAATAACCAAGAAATGCCTAAAGAGAAAATTAAGACTCACAATGAGAATAAAATTCCTTTTAAGTTTTAGCTATTTTTCATTAAAAATAATGCCGTAATTATTTAAATTACTCAAATTAATACATATCAGATAATCTTTGAAAGAAGTATCACTAATCAATAAATAAATGGAATTGCATAATTTGGATGAAAGTTAAATGAATTTAAATGAATAGACTTAAACGACTTCAAACATATTTCAAAATACATAAAAAATTATGAACATACAAATGAAAAATGTAGAAAATAATACAGTAGAACCTCTTTAAGTCGAACCTTGATAAGTCGAAAATTTTTTTGCTCCTTTCTCTTCCAAGCCTCCATATGTCGAAATAATTAGTCAATCCCTACAAGCCATTTTGGTATATATTTTCCCTCCCTAACTCAAAAAAAAAAAAAAATTGGACCTCTGTATCTCGAACATTAGCAATGTTTGATTTTACAAACTTTACAACTCGATCATTTGAAACTAATTACCTCTATAGCTCGAAGAAAAATAAGTTACTGACTATAAGGATTTGGGGACAAAGCACATCATTGTTTCTTAGAGAACAATGTATGAGTATACAGTAAATAGAATAACCAATTCTATGAAATATTTTTATTATTGCTACTGATTTCCTTTGAACTCTAGCAAAAGCAAATCTTTTGTTGTCGATTGCAAAAAAATCAGAAGTAGTTTGGTTTTACTGCAATACACATCTATTTTAACAACAGTATACGAATAATATTATTAAAAAATGAGTTCTGTGAAACATAAACTGAAAACATTGACTCTCGCTGAAAAGTTTGAAGTGCTTGAAGCTGTGAAGAGTTGTCAAAAGAAGAAAGACGTTGCTGAACAATTAGGCGTACCAATGAATACTCTGTCAACAATAATAAAAATTAATCGGACATCATGGAAAAAATTGAAAACGGTCAAAATTTGTCTTACCAAACACAACAAATTGCAGAATTTCCCGGCTTGGAGGAGTGCTTACTTAAATGGTTTAAGCAGTGTCGGAACCAAAACATCAGTGTCAGTGGACCACTGTTACAAGAAAAGCTGAAATGTACTCTAAATCACTGGAACTGGCTAATTTCAGGGCCAGTAAGGGATTTCTAGAAAAGTTCAAAAGAAGACATGACCTTGTTTTCAAGAAAGTTTGTGGAGAAAGTGCAAGTGTCAACATTGAAATCTGTGACAAATGGAAAAGCGAATTGCAAGGCTTGTTACATGGTTATGACCCTGACAATATCTTCAATGCTAACGAAACGGGACTGTTTTTTAAAGGTCTTCCTGATAAGGCTAATTTTTAATAATGATCAATGCCATGGTAGGAAGCATAGCAAGGAATGTTTGCCTGTTTTGCTCGCAGCAAACATGTCGGGCGCAGAAAAACTCCCACCATTAGTCATCGGAAAAGCTAAGAAAACTCGTTGTTTTTCAAGATGTTAATCTCTACCTTTGAAATATGAAGCTAATACAAAAGCATGGATGACTCCTGGAATTTTCAAAAACTGGCTCATAAATATTGACAAGAGAATGTCTAAAGAAAAATTCTATTATTCATTGATAATTTTATGGCACATAATGATATTCCACAAATGAAAGCAGTTAAAATCAATATCTGCCTGCCAATACCACATCAAAATTACAGCCTATGGATCAAGGCATCATTAAAAACTTCAAGTCATTATATTGGAAAGAAGTGGTCAGGAACATGTTGGATAATATGGAAGAAAAGAGTTTTATTACAGATGTATTGCAAGCCTTGAGAATGGCTGACAAAGCTTGGCAAAAATGTAATTGTGACTAATATACAAAAATGTGGTTTTACTGTACACTGTGGTTTTTCATTGTCATCAACAGAAGAAGCTGAAGTAGAAGTTATTTCTATCCAGCCTCCTGCAGAATGGGATACAGTGGTATCTGAAACAGGAATATGTTTTGAGGACTTCATTACATGCGATGAAGGAGTTATTACTGCCAGCACAATATCTGATGACAAAATTATCGATTCAGTTGCTCAGAAAACTAAAACTAATGATTTAGATGACATAGTAGACTCCAATAATACAACATGCACTCTATGAGTTTCCATCAAAGAGGCAAAAACAGCATTAAATGTTTTATGGAATTTCATAGAGCAAATTAGCAACTCGGAAGAAAAGAATTTTTTTGCTCTTTACAGTATAGATAATGCTATAGAGAATGATTGAATTGTTTAAAGCAAAAAAAAAATAAATAAATAAATAAAAAATAATAATAATAATAACTGACTTTTTAATACATAATATTTTTAATTTTAAGGTTCTTTCAGAATTATTTTGATTTTTTATTGTAGTACATAATATAACTTTTAAGTTGCAAATAAACATGTTTATTAATCTTTCCTCTAACTCAAAATAAGTTAGAAAGAATCTAAACCTCTACAAATCGAATATTTCCTTACAAAATCCGCGTAAGTAGAAAACTCTAGAACTCGAATTATTTGGCGTCTCCCTTGAAGTTCGACTTACAGAGGTACTACTGTAATTGCTTTCTAAGCTTCATCATCACAGAGGAAATTGATTCAATAATTAAATATGTGAAGAAGCAGATAGAAAAGACATTAAATCATTTCAAACATCATTGCAATTTACCACTTGTAATCCAGAGTTTGTAGTTTAGGTAGTGCAATATAAAAATCATTTATAAATTTGGGTACAAATTGCACTTATCTATTTGTTTTATTTCACATACCTTATTAAAATATATTTCCACTTCTTTTTAACTGTGCAGGGAAGATCAACAAATGCCAACAAATGTTCATTACAAAAGGAGGTTTTGGCTCTATAACAATAAAAAATTAACATATTATGCCTTGATAACATCAGAAATACAGAAAAAAGGTATAATATACAAGTATCATTTCAAAAGCAATATAAAACAATTTTCGGAAATATTCCTCAACATAAAAGGGTGAAATAAATAAAATAATTTCTTTTAGATAATTATACCAATATAAAAAAAAAAAGGAAAGAAATTACATGAAATTGAATATTTGAACGAAATTTTCAATCTTTTTATAATCGTCAAATTTTAGAAAGAGGAAATTAGGAATAGTATAACATGATCTATTAATTTTGTGCTTTAAAAAGAATATTAGGTCTTAAATGACTTTACTTTCAGGCTTTGTATCACTCAGCACACATTAGCATATGACATGACTTGTATTCCCCTTTTTAGCAGTATAGTTAATTTTTTTCATTGGCAATTCAAACTTTTTTTATCATTTACTTCTTTTCACTTAGAACTGTATACTTTATTACCTATTTATTCTCTTCTTTTTTATATATTTCTTCTTATAATAAAAATGTATTACCTTTGGAATTTGATTATAACAAAACTTCTGACAGAAAAATATAGACACAGGCTTGAAGCAGAATATCAATCTGGGTCACACAGACAGCAAGAAGTTCAATGATTATTTAATGCACAAGCTATATTTTAGATAATGCGCAGGAATTTAAAATAAATTTTTCTAGTCACAACTAGCACTCTATTACATTTTCGATAATTTTTATTATTTTATTGCTAAATTGTATTTTGTTTTTGACTTGTGTATTAGGGTAAAATTCAGAAAGGAACCGTTTTTAATTCTAAGACAGCATTGAGTAATTTATCAAAAATCAAAACAATTCTGTAATGAAGAGAAAAGAAGTCTAAATTTTAATGTATACAAATTTAGTGGTTGCCTTTTTAAAAATATACTGGAATACAAATACTGGAATTAATATAACAGATATTCAAACAATACATGTTTACAGAACAGCAAGAATGATCTTACACTTAGTGTAAAAAAAATATATTATAGAATATTTATAATAAATATGGATTAATGAAAAAACAAAATATTAAACAAACTGAAATAAATTCAGACGTATTTTTTAACCTTTACATAATAAATGAATATTTCGATTCAGATGCCGCATGAATAAAATAGTTCTTTAAGAAAAATTTGCTTCAAAATATTTTAGATGCAGAAAACATTTATGTTAATAATAATTTTCTAAGACAATGCTTTTAAAATTGGAATTTCACTCAAAATATTACATTAAAGAGAAAAACTACAAATGTTCAAAATATATAGAGAAAAATGACAGATTTTAAAATAGTATAGACAAATTATATGAATTTGAATAAACACTAAAATTTATCAACACAGTTCTATGGAGTTGGAAAAAAATTTTATACATAAAATGAAAGATAACATTCAGTTTTTTTTATTGCTAAATAACTTACATGAACAGTTCCTTGAATTTTAGCAGATGAGTGCAATTTATTAAACATTTCTTTGTGGTAAAATGAAGAAAATCTGAAACAGATAGAAAAAACATTAAAATTTAGTATGTATAAATCAACACACACAAAACAGTTACAACTAAAATAATTTCCAAAAACATGTTTGTAATTAACATTAGAAAGCCACAACTGGATAATTTATTACAAAGCAGGAAATCATAAATCTATTATTCAGTTTAAAAAGGGAATTGTGGTCTCTCTTTGGTGTTAACAAATGTACAATATCATTTTAAAAGAAACATGTTCCAACACCATACCTGCAAATTTTAGACGGTGTAACTTTATAATCAGTACATCTACAGTGATATTTTTGCAATGGGAAATTGATGAATACAAACGTTTTATTTTCTAACTACTCATGAACATGCTAATTCATTTTATTTTATTGTTGGAATAATAATTTAGTTTTATTCATGACACAGAATTTTTTTTTTGTATTAATGGGTTTCCTCTGCTCCTAAATTAATAACAATGTCCAAATTAATAATTAATTATTTTTGTTTTTAATTTTGCTTATGCGTGTTTACTTACACTTAAAAAAAAAAAAAAAATTTATAACGATACCTATAAAAAAAAAAATTGGACAAAAGACGTTTAAGGATTTATGAGATTGTATTTCAATAATATAAACAATTTCTTGTAAACAATATAAATAAACATTAAAGGTTACATTAAAAAGAATATTAAGTACTCGGAATGATGAATAACATTTTTAATGTACTAAAATAATATACATTTAAATCGTGATTTTTAATACCATTTTCTTATAATAAAGTAACTTAATTTAGAGGTTATAAAAAATTCCTATTTTAAATATTCAATAAAAAACGTCACTAAATAAACATGAATTACTTAACAACATAAACTGACAAATTTTATTGACATATAAGCTGCTTCAAAAAAATTAAAAGTAATAGTATACCAAGCATTGTTCTGTTTTCGAAATGTTCAATTATATTATGGAGTTGAGTTGTTCTGTAACTGCTTTTACTTTCTGCAGAAATCCTATAAAAATTTATTTCGTTAATAAATATATACTTTTAAGCTTTTACCTTTGTAATTTAATGAATGCAGCATGAATTAAATTTATTTTAAAATTTCAAAGAATGTGAAGGATTTTAGTAATTTCTAAGTAATAATTTAATTCCGATTATTTTTTTTTTTAATTAATATTTTTAAAATACGAATAATCTTTGAAAACCAAATAAAAATATTTATATAACAATTCTAATACATTTTAAGAATTTCTGAAATACAAAAGAAAAATAATTTCAGAAAGCATACACTTCAATCATTCAATCAACTCCACATATTCGATATCCAGAGCGAAATTGAATAATAAAATACATGATTATAATTAAAAAATGATTATAATTCTTTTTAATCATCATGTAGCGGCATGAGCGAATTCAGAGCAAATAAAAGTGAGTCTTCCATTGTGAAAAGTATTTTAAAAGTAAAGAATTATCTAGCATTATCATTATTTAAGTCATATAAGGTTTAAAAAAAAATGTCTAAATTCTTTTAATAAATAAATATAATAAGTTATAACTATAAAATATTGTGAAATATGTTTTTAATTGATATAAATTAATCAACGGTTTACTCATAATTAAATTTGCTAAATCAAGAACCAAAATTTGTAAGCATTTTAACAGCAATATAACTGTATACCAAAATATCACTGACAGTTTTTTACATAAAGAAAACATAATTTCTTCATTTAATAACAAAATAGTTACTATGGTAGTGTCATGCTTTTTTTCAATTACTTTTTTTTTTCTCTTATAAATCTAGTATAGTTTGTCTCTTGTGTCTGTCTAGTATAGAAATTATCTCTTGCGGCAAACTGTATAATTCTCAATCACAAAAATTCTAAATTCTAAACATAAGAAAAGAGTAGCAGAAAAATTATAATAATTTTTCATTTTGTTGAACAGTAACTTCTCTTCTTACAAAAAAATTTACAACTAAAAGGTGCTCTTGAAAATAGTGTGTTTATTATCATTGATATTTAATAACTTTATTAAATGTAAATTTTTCATCTGTGTAAATATTGTTCCTTTGTATAAGAATGAATTATCTCTAAAATAGCTATCATCTTCTAGCAATGTAATGATCTTTTTGTCAACCTTCTTGGGCAAAATGTCCTCAAAATTAAAAGTGAATTTTTTTAAACAAAAACTATATTGAAATTGTGTACACTGTTTTTGGATGTGTTCCTTTTACTACATGTTGGGAACAATAAAATATTAAATATGTGTAGATTTCTCATTTAGAGAAGATTTTAAGATTATGATGGTTTTCAGGGTTTTTTTTTTTCTTCTGTGTGTGTGTTTTTAGTCTAGCCCAGGGTCGGCTGCCAGCGGCTCGCGAGCCGCATGCGGCTCTTTGGATGTGGAACTTCGGCGCTTTAGTTCCATACGCAAATATTATTTATTTTATCAAAAAAAAAAAAAAACATTTTAAAATCGTTCTGAATCGATTAATGAGGAATCTGAAGAACTGTTTCGTGATTTCAAAAACAAAGGAGAAATCTTGAAAAAAATCAAAGATTTGCCACTATCCGCTGAAACAGTACAAGATAGAATAGCTAAAATGTCTTCAAATGTAACATATTTGCAGGTGGAAGATATTCAACTTTCTTCTGCCTTATCACTGGCTATAGATGAGTCTTGCGACATAAAAGACACGGCACAAGTTGCCATTTTTGTCAGGTATATGCCTTCCCAAGGTCCAAAAGAAGAACTTCTAGGATTGCTACCGCTCTCGGGACAAACTAGACGGGAAGATATAGCGAATGCCGTGCAAAAATGCCTTGAAGACAATAAGATCGATTTAAATAGAATCGTTTCAACAGCAACTGGTGGAGTCAGAAGTATGACAGGAAAAAATAAAGGAGCAACAACGATTCTTCAGAGCAAAATAAACCACGAAATTCTTGCGTTTCACTGCATAATACACCAAGAAAGGCTTTGTGCCCAAACATTTCCGGCCGAAATAGTTGAGGTCATGAATTTGGTAATCAAGATTGTTAACAGCATCTTGTCAAAAGCACTCTACCATCGTCAGTTTAAAGAATTCTTAAACGAAATGGAGACTCAGTATTCCGACCTCCTTCTTCACAATAAAGTGCAATGGCTTTCCAAAGGTAAGGTGTTGAAACGTTTTGCTTTGTGCTTGAATGAAATAAATACATTCCTAAATAAAAAAGGCATTAATCACCATGAGTTAGAGAACGGCAAATGGTTGCAAAAATTTTACTTTATGGTGGATATCACAGCGAAATTAAATGAGCTGAATCTAAAACTGCAAGGAAAGAAAAACCCAGACTATGTTTTGGTAGAAGAATTGATTTGTTTTGAAGAAAAATTAATTCTTTTTGCAGAAGATATTCAGAGCGTTATATTACTTCATTTTCAATTTCTAAAGCAATGTCGCGATAAAACTAGTGCAACTGTTGGCACGAGGTACTTCAGCACAGTTATAAAAAAATTAAAGATGAATTTGCAGATAGATTTGAGCAATTCAAAACCAACAAAACCACTCTAGCATTCATAGTAAATCCTCTCAACACAAATAGTAACGAAATCCACATTGAGCCATTTGGAATTGATACTGGATTTCTAGAAATGCAATTGATCGATTTAAAAAGTAAAAGTTTTGTGGAGTGGAAAATTTACAGAGTTGAAAAGCAAGTTGGAAGAGTTGGAGGTCCAGAAATGTATATACGTAATGCAACAAAAGTAGACAGCTTTAAAAGAAATGCCGCGAGTTGAGGCACTTATATTCGACACATGGAATAGTCTTCCAGATTGCTACAGTGAGGTGAAGAAGTTGGCATTGGGAGTGCTGACTATCTTCGGATCGACATATTCGTGCGAACAAGCGTTCTCTTGCATGAATATAATTAAAAGTAAAGTAAGAAGCCAACTAAGAAATGAAAATTTAGAGTCGTGTTTGAAACTTAAATCAACAAATTATGAGCCAAATTTATCCAAACTTTCTAAAACCATGCAAAGCCAATGCTCCCATTGAATTTGTTTGCTGAAATGTATGTTATTGGTTTTTTTTATTTTAAGTACAAATTACATTGTTTAGTAAAGTTTAAATTTTCTACTTGAATAACCATGCAAAGCATCGCTCCCATTGAATTTGTTTGTTATTGAAGTACAAGTTAGTGTTATAAGTAAATGTTTAATTGTTTTAATTTTTACTTAAATAATAAGTAATTATCTAATAAGGAATAAATAGAATGATATAATGAATAAATAGATATGTTTTCTTATGAATAAATAAATTAGTTTTTTTTTTTTTTTTTTATAAAAAAACTTTATTTATGCGAGTACTAACAGATGGGCTAGTATCATTAAATCGGCGCTACTAGTATTAAATCCATTGGATTTTTAGTTAGCCCTGACCTTCAAAAGACACGTGTATAAATTTGACAGCTGTTGCATTATTAGTATGTAAGTTATAGTATTTTTAGTGAAGCGACATTAGTTAGTTTGAAAAAATGGATAAAAAGGAATTTCATGTGTTAATAAAGCATTGCTTTTTGGCGAAAAAAATACTATTGAAGCCAAGGCTTGGCTTGATAAACATTATCCGGACTTTGCATCAGAAAAATCAACCGTAGAGAAATGGTTTGCTAAATTTAAACGAGGCGAAATGAGCATCGAGGACGATGCACGCAGTGGACGCCCCAAAGAGGCTATTACCGATGAAAACATCAAAAAGACCACAAAACAATTTCTGATAACCGTAAAGTGAAGTTGATTGAGATAGCTGAGACCCTAAAGATATCAAAGGAACGTGTTGGACATATCGTGAATGAATATTTGGATATGCAAAAGCTCTGTTCAAAGTGGGTGCCACTTGAGCTCACAATCGGCCAAAAACAACAACCAATTGATGATTCAAAGCAGTGTTTTGAGCTGTTCAATCGTAATAAACCCGAATTTTGCGTCGATATGTGACAATGGATGAAACATGGCTCCATCATTTCACACCGGAGTCCAATCGACAGTCAACCGAGTAGACTGCACGTGATGAACACTAAAAATGCTATAACTTCATTAAAAATGCTATAACTCACATACTAATAGCGCAATAGCTATCAAATTTATACACGTGTCTTTTAAGGTTAGGTCTAACTAAAAATCATATGGATTTAATACTAGTAGCGCCATCTATGTGTCAGCCTATGAACTTTTCAGCCCACCTCTTATTTATTGTTGACAAGAAAATATTTTGTGGCTCTTTAAAAACTTTGAAATTTTGTAAATTGCCATTTTTGGCTCTTCCGACTCAAAGGGTTGCCGATCCCTGGTCTAGCCTAATAGAATAAGGTGTGAAGTTTCTCTGCAACATTTAAAACTGAATGGATTACAGACCATAATTCACCCTACATTTATTTACGATTTTTATATGTGCATGAAGTTTTAACTGTATTTCATCTTTTGATAAATTATTTTATCTATTATTAGTACATTTATTTGCTTTGATTTAGCCTTATTACTTAATTAAATGTTTTTTTTTTTTTTTTTTTTTTTTTTTTTGGATGATTTATTGAACGAGTTAATATAGATATAGTTATTTATTTTTTGTTACACTGTATATGCAAAAATATGAAATATATTTCTCATTTAAAAAATTTTTTTAGTTTGTAAAGATTTCTTTCTGGAATTAAAACTTGTTAAAATCGATACATATCTACCAGCATAAAAAAAAAAAAAAAAAAAAATGAAAATAAACATTATCTTGATTTATTTAGTCATAATTAATAATTCCTTATCAAATATATGCGTAAACTTAAATTTTTCTTTTTATAAATCACTTTTAAATAATGAAGCTCCTTAAAAGAATTAAAGTCAATGACAACAGATGACAGTTACATTATTAAGTGCTGATGCAATTAATTTTCTTATATTGAATACCTGTCTCACCTCTGTTATTCCATGTCTGTAGATGCAATATCATCAAAAAAGTGAACAGAGAGAGCATGGACTTGTAAATATTTTCCATGGCCACAATGAACACTTATTTTGATAATTGAGATATTTCTGATTTCATTCCGTTTAATAGAAATTTCTAATATTAGTCATGAACAAATACTGTATGCTAATAATGTATATTTTTAATATCAGAAGACAATTATTTACAGCCCTTTAAAATTCTTCTAGAATACTTTGAGGTTAAGTACCCGAGAAATTATGATGCTAAAAATTAATTTATATTTTACAGCAAATTATGTGACAGTAATTACAAAGAAAACTTTTATTAAAATGATTTTTTAAAAAAATTGACATTCTTCATAATTTTTATGCACATTAGAGGATTTATTTCATTTTACATACCTATGCAAGACCAAAATCTGCAACTGCATCTTGGTAGTTGTAGCCCTTTAAATGGGAAATGTATATTTGAAAATTTTTTAATAATATATATAGTTTAGGATTATACAATTCAGTTTAATTTTCTTTTAAGTGCTTTTTTAAAATACAAATTTCTAAGAAACTGTTCAAAACAGGCCGACAAAAAGTTTCACAAAAACAAGCAACGAATACCACAATTTTTGAAAATCAAAGCACATGTTTGTGTTGTAAAAATTTATCCTAGTATAGAATAAATTTTCGAAACATTTTAAGTTTTTAAAATTAAGTAACATTTTATACAAACCAGTTGAAAATAATTATTCTGCATAGGTATGTACCAGATACGTTTGATTTGGTAGGTAATATTTTGAATTAATTTGTATAATAAAACATTACTTCTTGTAACAAGATATGATACAAAGTACATTGGTTGTTATGATTTGACAGGAATAAAGTGGTGATAGAAGTAGAAGCTTCATGAATAGTTATGGCCAATAAAAATCTTCTTAGAGTAGAGACTATAACAAATTGGCTTTTGTCAGCAACAAAAATTGAAAAGTCAAGCCACTCTCATCCTGTTTTTCTATGTGAGAGCAAGCTATTTGTATCTTTTGTCAATTTAGATCAATTGTATTTTAAGAGTTTGACCATCTGTTTTCTGATACATACAAAAAAGGATCATGATTGTTATTAACAGAAAACTAAAATGCTTAACATTAAATTAATATTCTTACAAATGCTTAATTAAACAGTTTGGTACATTAAGTGTTTAAAATGAAGAATATCAGAAAATATATGTAGAAATATATATTAAATTTTACTCATGCAAATGTTGCAAAACAAATTTACTCTGCAAATTGTTCTGAATAAGATTAGTAATACTTAAATTTAAACAGAAAAATTAAAAATCTGAATTCACAAATTAAATAAAACAATTAAAGATCGTAGAAAGCATTGAAATTCTATCTATACTGAACTACAATAAAATCCAACTTATTATCCTCAGCATAGTATAATTCAGAATCGGAAAAAATTTAGTATCACAGATAAATCTTTTAAGACCTGGGTAAAAACGGAGCTCATAAACATGTATAACATTTTCAGATCATATTTGATGGCACACTTAAAAAAAAAAAAAATTAACATAACATACATAAAAAGAGGAAAGATGTACAGGGAAAATAGTCATAGTTGCTTACTAAATAAACTAAATATACTTATAAAGGATCATGGCAACTTTCACCTTGAACTCGAGCAACAGTTTCAAAACATATACATTTTAATTTTAGATCTATTATTTTTATATAGGAATTATCCATATTTTATTTTAATATTTAAATTAAATAAATATAAGTTAAACAACTTTTAAAGCAGTAACCAGTAGTTAAGTGAAATAGAATTGGAGAAACAAAACATTAAACAAATATCTTATTGTAACTTTAAAATGACGAAGTAATGAGCTAAAAATAAAATGAAAAGTATTTGTCAAGAAACTGACAAAAATATACACATAAATTATACTTGGACAAGTGTAACTACATATGTAAAAAAAAAAAGAAAAGAATGAAAATATAAAATATGTTACTGTAATGGTACAATAATAATTCCATTTGAAATTAAGTGGGTTTCAATATTATGTGACTTATTTAAAGTTATGAACTATAAAATAAAAATGATTTCTTTAAAATCTTATGCACATCAAGTGATGGCATCTTCAATACTTAAGTATGTCAAGTAACAAATTTAAAAAAATAATAATAACCTCATATGTCTTTAGGTGTCTAAAATATTGGATTTTCTCTAGGTGTTACAATTGAGATTTGATCCAAATCATTTAAAAGGGGTAATCCTTTAAAATTATTTAATGAAAAAACATATTTATTCATTTTACTTTCAACAAAATGATACAGAGATTAGAATAGAATTTTTTTTTTTTTACTACTTTGATTTTAGTATTGGGGTTATTGTAACACAGTGTAATATGTATAAAAGATAAAATTTAGAATAAAATCAGTAGAATTTTAAAATAAAGCATAAACAATAAGGGAATCAAACATTGAAATAAAAATCCATAATTCAATGCTGAAAAAAAAAACACAAACTCTGACTGCATGTGTATAATTTTTTTTCTTGAGAACTATTATTAATTTCAAAGTAACATTTTTATTCTTTTATTAACAAATTAAATGAATAACAAAATGAAATAATCTTGAAAGGGTTATTCATTTTTGTTTAATTATTATAATATGTCCAAATAAAAATAATTTTAGATAAATTGATGAATGAAGTGGTATATGGGAATGTGAAGCAACAAAGACTATAATCCCCTAATCACAATATATATGAACAGTAGTTTTTCCTTATTTTTAATGTCACTCTCCACAACGCTCTACGATCGTGTTAGACCGGGACCTACGGTTTAAAGTGGATTCGAACCACTACAAACATCCATGGCACCGCCGGGACTCGAACCCGAAACCTGTGGTACCGAGCGCCAGAGCGCTAGCCACTCGGCCATTCAGGCCCTTTTAGATAAATTTAAGAAATTCTCAATATCAAACAAATATAGCAGTTAAGAGAACTTAAACATTAAAACTTAAGTTTAAAAATACTTTTGTTAAAATAATTCTTAAAATATGTATTAAGAAATACTGTTATGGAATTTTAAATAATTATTAATTAAACTACACAAAATAGTTTCATCATTTATGGATAACTTTAATTTTAATGTTTGTAATAGTATAACATATAATTCTTATTACTGGGCTTTTCAGATTCTTGGCCAGTGGTCAGTTTGTCCTACACATTTAGATTTGGCCGATCAACTGTAAGTCGGATCATCCGAGAGACTTGTGAGGCTCTAAGGGATAAATTATACCCCATTGTTTTGGCAAAGTCAAGCAGTGAAAAATGGCTGGCTTTTGCGAATAAGTATTTTTCCAAGTGGCAATTTCCAAATTGCATTGGATCAATAGACGGAAAAAAATATATCAATTCAGGTTAATTATATAGTTATTACAAAATTATTTAAAGTAACTTTAAATTTTGATAATTTACTATTAATTTTAAGTAATTGAAATATATTTTCACAATTTAACATTTTTTTTTAGTTATATCTGATATAAATGTTTTTTTTTCTTTCAGGCTCTGCCCAATACAGGAAGTCAGTACCATAATTATAAGGGAGGCTTTAGCATTATTTTGCCAGCCTGTGTGGATGTTGACTATAAGTTTGTGCTCGTTGATATTGGGTTGGAAGGCCATAATAGTGACGGTGGTGTCTTTAGACACAGTCATTGGCTAAACCATTGAATATAACAAAATCAACATTTCAAACGGTGCAGCATTGCCTTCAACGAAGAAGGTCATGCTATTTGTTTTCGTTGGTGACGAGGCATTTCCCCTCAAGAACTATTTAATGCGGCTCATTCTAAAGAAAGGCGCATTTTTAACTACCGTTTATCAAGAACTCAGAAGCGTGTAGAAAATGCTTTTGGTATTATGGCGGCAAGATTTGGAAACATGCAAGGCAGCTGTTGCAGCTACAGTATGCTTGCATTGCATAATTTTCTGAAGCTTGCGGATGATGCCATGCCACCTTTAAAGAGGAGGTATTGTCCTCCTGGCTACAGTGACACTCTTTCTCGAGATGGAGACACTATATTAGGTTCATGGAGACAGGAGGAATGTGCACTGAAAATGGTAAGCCTCATTGGTAGTAATATGCATACAAAAAGAATTTTATCGAACATTTCTGCAGTGTAGGGTAGCTAGAGTGGCAGGACCACCATGTGTTAGACACAGGGCATGCATATTGAATTTATTTTTAGTTTCCTTTAAATAAAGTTTGCATTGACTGATTTTATATTTCTCCTGTTTATGCTATCTTGTTGTTATTTTTTGTTTATTGCTTCTAAAATGTATAATCTGATTTTGTTATTAGATGTTAAATATATATAATCAAATAAAAATATCAATTCATACCAAATTTTCTGTGCAAATTATTTTAAAATATGAAATATTATGGTTAATATCTCCTTTGATCAGATTTCTTCCTTTGTATCTACACATTAGTAAAACAGAAATGAATACATTATTTTTACAACAGAATTGTAAGGATTTGCTCTATAATTTATGTAATACATAAAATATTTTATGCTCTCATATTTTTTGAAATTTAAATATGAATTTCATAGGATTAAATTGATAAGATGAAAAAGAAAGTATTAATTTCTTATGAAAGAGCTACATTTGATTTCATTCCATAAAAGAACATTTCAGTTTAACTTTGTTTATAATGTGAAGAATATTTTTATATTGATATATTGTATACAACTAAATAATTTTGAAACTAAATATTTTTTTCTTTGTTAATATAAATAAGCAATATATATTGACCTTTTTACTGGAATTTTAAATTTAAAAAAAAAAATGCATCTTCAAAAATAATTATTTAATTGAAGGAATAAGTTTTAAAAACAATGCTTGTTCATATTTACATATGTTGTACTTAGAATTAAATATAAAAACCTTTTAATGACATTTCTTTATTTATAATATTACATATTGCCTCTATGGCTTCAAATTTTTTTCGCATCTGGATATTTCCCTATGCATCCCCCAGCAAACTCTATAAAATGTCCAATGTAGTCCATTCCATAAATGTCACACACCTTCTCCAAGGCCCTATCATATAGTTCTAATTTTCTTTTCTTTCTTGGAGGAGGAGCTTGTTCAATGATTGAACTTTCATTTTCTACATCTGAAAAAAATAAAATGTCATTAAAAGGATTTTTTTAAAAAAAAATACTTTATCTTTCCGATTTTTAATTAAAATGAACTTTTAAACAGAAGCAGATGTAAGTTATGAATTCTTTATTATTATAAACATTTCTTTCTTTTAATTTTTTAAAAATATATTCATACTTTGTTTTCAACAAAAATTTTACTTAGGTGTTATTCAAATTAAGAGTGTTTTTTATCATGAAATATCTTTGATTACAACTTTTATAATACAGTTTAGAAACCATTATCATTAAATCAAATAATTGTATTATTTGCCTCTACTTCACACTTTTGAAAAATACAGACTTTTTCTTAAAATTTATTTATATGCTGGAGTGAAATGTGAGCACAAGCTAATAAGTTTCTTAATCAAATACAACTCAATACATAAAATAACAGTTCACTAAATATATTATTTAAAAATGTTTACATTCTATAGACATAGAAAAGTGTATGCATCAGAAAATTAAATACTTGCCGGTTTCAACCAATGACCTCTCAAACGACTCTTGTTGAACATCTGATTCATCATGGGTTAATAAATTGATTTATGAAATCTTTGAAAATTGAACCAGGAGCTAATAAAATACAAAATATATAAATACTTATATTATTTATTGATTTATGAAATCTATATAAATTGTTTTGAAATTGAACATATTTATTTGTTTGGAGGTATTACAAGACAGAAATGACAATTTTATGGAACAAAAAGTGTATTGAATGATTATTATGAATACATAACATGTAATATATTCTTAAACTTGACAACATCTGCTGTGATGAGCATAACCCACATTTAAAATTATGAATTATTGATAAACATGCCTTAAAACAAATCTTACAACTTCGGCAGTATAATGTACTTGAATGGTATATATAGTAACTTCATGTTCCTCTGTATTCAATGCCTTTTTCCACAGAATGTCTAAAATGTACAAGTACAGAATCTCAATGCTTTGTCTCCACAGAAAGGAAAATAGAATCAGAAAAAAAGGCTGAATAAATAAACAAACAGTTATTCAAATAAATAACATTTTAATAATTTGTAAAAAACCACAAGTGTATTTTGGAATTTTGAACATATAAAAATTTCATTAAAACTTCTAGGAAGGTTTAGTATATGAAAGCAAGTCATCAAAACTTTTCTGTATATAGATGTTCTCAATCAAAATGCTGGCGGGAGAAACAGAAAGCCCATTTGAGAAGCAATTTTGTCAGAATTATTTCCTCATTATTGATAAAAAGATTTTACATAAAATAAATTTCATTTTACATTACATTGCTGAGAAAGACAAATTATTTTAAAATACTGATTATAAAATGAAAAATCTGGTGGAGTTATCGAAAAAAATATACTATGTCGAAATATATTTTACGTCTGAATCACTTTTTTCATTATAAAGCTCAAGATTTCATGAAATACACTTCAGTTTTTTTTTTATTATAGATAAAACAATTTTAAAATTTCATAAAAAGCAATGATATACATTAGATTAATTTATTGAATTACTGAGAATTTATAGCTCACAAGATACTCAAAACAACAGGTTTCATTTATAATTATGCTACAGATAAAGATAAAATATTTTACATTTGCCAGAAGATATTTAAAACCTTGGGCAAGAGGTTATTGTTTGAAACATTTTATATGATTTGATGCTTATAATTTTTTAAAAGGTAACAACATCTTTTGTAATTATCACCAAGTTAGTAAAAATTGACATTTATTAAAGAAAATTAACCATTATTATTGAGAATTTAATATTATTTAAATTAAAAGTAATTAAAGACATTATACAAAACTACACATTTCATTTAAATCGTTGAATGGGAAAGGTTAGTGACAGAAAAATCCAAAATTTTTGCTCCGGTCAAGAAATATGAATGAAATTCACCCGCATAATGGTTAAATGCAATATTAAAATTTCTAAAAATTAGGAAAAGGTTTCAAAGATAGTAAAGCACCATTATATTACAGCAAAATTTATCTACTTCTTAGGAAATATTCTGGGATAGTTAATATAATTAACACATTGAGGGAGAAAAAGAAATTATTCTAATAACCACAGTTCACAAACACATTAGTAACATTAAATGAAAATATTCAATATAAACCTAGGAATTTCTCCCATTAAAAAAAGTGTTTTACAGCTTAAAACATAATGAGTAAAAAAGAAAGTTTAAGAAAATGAAAGAAACATAAATGCTTTGACGTAATAATATCAGAGTTTTGTTTCACCTTTACATTTGTACAAATTGTTCAACTACATATATTTTGTTTATAACAGTATTTTAAATTATTTAGAAATTGGAATTAAGCATTGCATGAGAAAAGTATAAGATACAAGACTTAATAAAACTAATTTTGCTAAACATTACAAATTATACTTGAAAGAGTTATGGGGATTTTAACGATGCTCTAAATTTTCACTGAACTCTTTCGGTTATGCATAACACATTTTTTATATTTTAAAAATATAAAATTACACTTTTCGTTTTATTAATTGATATAATTATTTCAAAATTGAGTTTAGGTGATTTAATTACAAAGGAATCAGTAATTTATTTGATAGAATTTATAAACATGCCTTAAAACAAATGTTACAAGTAAGCAAATCTTTTTTTTTTAAAGGTATAATGTATTTCTACAACAGTATGATTATTATTAATATTTTATTTTGAACAATAAAATTCAATAGACAACTTACATATAGTAACTTCATGTTCCTCTGTATTTAATGCCATTTTTCCACAGAATGTTAAAACACAAAGCAGAATCTAGTAGAAGAAAATAGAATCAGAAAAAAAAAGGGCAAATAAATAACCAAACAAATATTTATTGTAATAAATGACATAATTTGTTAAAAACCACAAGTGTACTTTTGGAACTGTGAACATATAAAAATTTCATTAAAACTTCTAGGACGGTTTAGTATATGAAAGCATGTGATCAAAAGTTTTCTATACATAAATGTCCTCAATTGAAATGCTGGCAGGAGAAATCAGAAAGCAAATTTGAGAAGCAATTTTGTCAGCATTATTTCCTCATTACTGATAAAAATTTTCAATAAAATAAAATTTCATTTTACATTACATTGCTGAGAAAGACAAATTATTTTAAAATACTGATTATAAAATGAAAAATCTGGTGGAGTTATCGAAAAAAAATGTACTATGTCGAAATATATTTTACGTCTGAATCACTTGTTTTCATTATAAAGCTCAAGATTTCATGAAATACACTTCAGTTTCTTTTATTATAGATAAAACAATTTTCAAAATTACATAAAAAGCAATGATATACATTAGATTACTTTATTGAATTACTGAGAATTTATAGCTCCACAAGATACTCAAAACAAAAGATTTCATTTATAATTATGCTACAGATAAAGATAAAATATTTTACATTTGCCAGAAGATATTTAAAACCTTGAGCAAGAGGTTATTGTTGTGAAACATTTTATATGATTTGATTTTACTTTTGCTTTAACAACATCTTTTGTAATTAAAAACCAAGTTAGTAAAAATTGACATTTATTAAAGAAAATTAACCATTATTATTGAGAATTTAATATTATTTAAATTAAAAGTAATTAAAGACATTATACAAAACTACACATTTCATTTAAATCGTTGAATGGGAAAGGTTAGTGACAGAAAATCCAATATAAATTCTTATATTTTGCATTATAAAACATAATTAACAGTTAAATTTAAAAAAATCTTAGATATTAAGGAAAACAAATTATGAGAGAGATTATTAAAAAAATTACACATCAATGCATAAAGATATATTTAAGAAGGAAATTTTAAAAATATTTCCATTATTTATATCATATTTCAAGAAGAACAGGCCACAACTATTTTATAAAACATGAAATTAATTAGTTTTATTGCATTCATAAGTGACTGTATTTACCAAAGAATTTTTGCTCCGGTCAAGAAATATGAATGAAATTCATCCGCATAATGGTTAAATGCAATATTAAAATTTCTAAAAATTAGGAAAAGGTTTCAAAGATAGTAAAGCACCATTATATTACAGCAAAATTTATCTACTTCTAAAGAAATATTCTGGGATAGTTAATATAATTAACACATGGAGGGAGAAAAAGAAATTATTCTAATAACCACAGTTCACGAACACATTAGTAACATTAAATGAAAATATTCAATATAAACCTAGGAATTTCTCCCATTAAAAAAAAAGTGTTTTACAGCTTAAAACATAATGAGTAAAAAAGAAAGTTTAAGAAAATGAAAGAAACATAAATGCTTTGACTTAATAATATCAGAATTTTTTTGTTTCACTTTTACATTTGTACAAATTGTTCAACTACATATATTTTGTTTATAACAGTGTTTTAAATTATTTAGAAATTGGAATTAAGCATTGCATGAAAAAAATGTTCAAGATACAAGACTTAATAAAACTAATTTTGCTAAACATTACAAATTATACTTGAAAGAGTTACGGGATTTTAATGATGCTCTAAATTTTCACTGAACTCTTTCGGTTATGCATAACACATTTTTTATATTTTAAAAATATAAAATTACACTTTTCGTTTTATTAATTGATATAATTATTTCAAAGTTTAGTTTGAGTGATTTAATTACAAAGGAATCAGTAATTTATTTGATAGAATTTATAAACATGCCTTAAAACAAATGTTACAACTAAGCAAATCTGTTTTTTTTTTTTAAAGGTATAATGTATTTTTACAACGGTATGATTATTATTCTTATTTTATTTTGTACAATAAAATTAAACATACAACTTACATATAGTAACTTCATGTTCCTCTGTATTCAATGCCTTTTTTCCACAGAAAGTAAAACACAAAGCAGAATCTAAAAGAGGAAAATAGAATCAGAAAAAAAAGGCTGAATAAAAACAAACAAACAGTTATTCCAATAAATGACATTTTAATAATTTGTAAAAAACCACAAGTGTACTTCACTGGAATTGTGAACATAAAAAGTTCATTAAAACTTCTAGGAGGTTTGGTATATGAAAGCAAGTCATCAAAACTTTTCAGTATATAGATGTTCTCAATCGAAATACTGGCAGGAGAAGACAGAAAGCACATTTTAGAAGCAATTTTGTCAGAATTATTTCCTCATTACTCATAAAGATTTTCAATAAATAAAATTTGATTTTACATTACATTGCTGAGAATGACAAATTATTTTAAAATACTGATTATAAAATTAAAAATCTGGTGGAGTTATCGAAAAAAAATATACTATGTTGAAATATATTTTATGCCTGAATCACTTTATTCATTATAAAGCTCAAGACTTCATAAAATACACTTCAGTTTCCTTTATTATAGATAAAACAATTTTAAAATTACATAAAAAGCAATGATATACATTAGATTAATTAACTAGACTCAAAACAACAGATTTCATTTATAATTACGCTACAGATAAAAATAAAATATTTTACATTTGCCAGAAGATATTTAAAACCTTGGGCAAGAGGTTATTGTTGTGTAAAACATTTTACATGATTTGAAGCTTTAACAACATCTTTTGTAATTAACACTAAGTTAGTAAAAATTGACATTTATTAAAGAAAATTAACCATTATTATTGAGAATTTAATATTATTTAAATTAAAAGTAATTAAAGACATTATACAAAACTACACATTTCATTTAAATCGTTGAATGGGGAAGGCTAGTGACAGAAAAATTCAATATAAATTCTTATATTTTGCATTATAACATATAATTATCAGTTAAATTAAAAAAATCTCAGATAATTAAGGAAAAAAATCATGAGAAGATTATTAAAAAAATTACACATCAATGCATAAA
>BPLR01016956.1:0-165927 GCA_021605095.1 Caerostris extrusa
GGCTCGATGAATATCCGGAGTATACAAAGTATCAAACTATCGAATGCCGGCTAAAGAGCTCTTCTTCATTAGAGCAACAGTCCCATGATGGGATAAAGCCGTTTGCCTACCGTTCGAGACAGGGAGATGTTTTACTTTTACATGGTAGGGTTGCCAGTCCTACGGGCTAAAGAACACTTTACTGTACCATAAAGTAAAAACTAAAACAAAGGCAACTAGACAAAAACGAAAAATCTTTTAAAATATGTAGCTGAAGTTTGATTCAACATAAATTCATTCTGCTTTTTTCCCTGTTACCTTACTCCTACCACAGTGAGATCCAGAGAACGGGCAAAATTCAGAAGATCATTTGTCTTGTCCAAATCGCATCCAAATTTGCATGACATGAGTATAGAAGCACTTGATGTCGGAATCTTGATTCGTAGTAATAGTCTGAAAAAAAAAAAAAAAGATTTAATTTTTTTCAAAGATATTCGATTTAAATAGGGTAATCGATTTTTCAAAGAAACATATTTGATCCAAAATTACTAATTTCAATACTTCGATCAAATTGCCATCACATAGTATTCGAATTTAGGAAAATATTGTAGTACTTGATTTTTAAATATAAATTTGGGGTGTGGAGCAATTTTAAAACTTATACACCTTTGTAATCTAATTGAACATAAGATGCAAATCCGAGTGCTAAATTCAATTTGTCAGGCTTTGTTAGTTTTTTTTCCCATAGTCGGTTGAAAAGAATGGTTATAAAAAGCAAACAAAAATACACATGATTATGAGACAGTGAAACAAAGTTTATTTTTGATTTGAATACATCTACAAAATTGGTATCTGCATCCAGTTCAGGATTGGAGTGTCACGTTTTTATGTTTGTTTGAAACGTTAAAAACTTCGAAACTATGGATAATTTGGAAAATATATGTATATACTAGCAGACCCGGCCACGCGTTGCTGTGGCTTTCTTTTTTATTTCGTTCATTTATTAGATACTATAATTGGTATTGTTAAGGATGTGATTGGTAAAAAATAATGAAAAGTTCAAATTAAGCTTCAACGAATAGAAAATGTTTAATTTTTATTCATTTAATGAATGAGGTAGATAATATTGATTTTTAACACTGTTTTATAATTATTTTACCAAATTTAATTTTTAATAATCATTACTTTCATTTATCTAAGAACTAAACGATGAACAATATTTCTTGATAATCTGTCTTTCGTCAAAATAAATAAATTCGTTAAATAATTTAATAAGTTGGTTATGCTTTTCTAAAAGATTTTCCAACAATTCTACAATAGCTCTTTGTACTTGCTTGTTCGATAAAATTATACTGACATCGAGTTGTCACGTTCTTCAGAACTGCCCATAAAATAAATTTGAAGAAATTTTGGCTCTTCGTTAGGTATTGGCATCAACGACCCGATCTTGTGGTACACCTGACCTTGTATTTTGAATGTACTTTCAAAATTACGTCCATCGGAGGAGAAATCGCAAATTTTAGTTGCGCCTCTCATGACGTCAATGGCGCCAAATGACGAAATATGAAAATCGTCGATTTTGCATTTAAATAAAAAAAATCTGTATAAAAACTATCCTATCTCTCAAGTTGGAACAAAACACAAATTTAAGAAAAAAAGTTAAAATCGGATTGTTAGTTTCAGAGTTCATCCCGAACAAACATCGTGACACGGGAATTATATATAATAGATGTTGAGGCAGGTTATAAGATTCTATGGGAGGGGAGAGAATCCGGCGCTACGTGCTCTGTTCCCACTGTTATGTATCGCGATCCAGATGCGTTACCGAAGTGACCAAAGAATTAATTGAAAGGTCTGGCCGAGATTTAACTGAATGTAAGCTACAATAAAATGGATACGTGGGAAATCCAAAAGCAAGCGAATCATTTGGTCAAATTTTATAATTTCCACTTCTATGCAACGAAGGTGGAGAGATATCCTGATAGGCTCTACCGGCCACCAAACAGCCGATATTATTAATTTGGGAGCTATTTTCGACTCGTTTTCATTTTAATCTTGCTTTTGCTATAATGTGCACCTTAAAATGTTAAATACTGGCTATCTTTCAGTTTTTCCTTTTCCCAATAACTTAAAAGGCACTTCATTCATAATTGAATAGTCCAACGAATTACTTGCCGACTTTTTTCCCCTTGTTCTTTTATGTAATCAAACATGTAAAAATGTTATGTTAAAATGTAAAAATGTTATGTAATCGTGAAACGGACACCTAATTTTACCATATTAACTTTAATATCCTTATTTTTCAAGATTTTTGTAATTTTTAATTTTGTTAACTTTGTTTTTTTTTAATTACTGCTGTAAGTACAGGTTGTTAATTTTAAAACATTCTTGATGATGGAAGGTTTTCGGGATTATTTTTGACCCACTCCGTAACTGGGACTTCCATTTTCGTCTTCCTCCAAATCTGTTCCAGAGATGTTTTGAGACAACGGCACAGCACTCTTTTATTACGTTTGTTCTATGCTATAGTCCTTCATTACTCTGCAAATATTTCATCAGTAACTCAGTTCTTGCTACATGTTTACTTCGATCACAGCAAGTACAACGCTGATTTGCGATTTTATTCAGGGATGGATTTCGAAAGCAGTGGAATGTACACCTGATCTTTTAAAAATAATCCCCATGTCCTAAAATTAAGGGGTTAAAGAACTGGCGACTACAATAAAAAGAATGATGACCCACCACAAATTACATTTCCCTCTTACGTCAGGACCTAACCCCATTTGCTTGTAAATTTAGGATTCAGCAAGGGAAGGTAGGTAGAGTTCAGCTACTTTTAAACATTTCATACTTTCTTTATAGCACATTGAAATATTAAAAAGCAGCTTTTTAAAAATGTAGTAGTCTGCTTGCATCTGCCTGGTTCTCTGCACGGAATTCGAAACATTAGACATTGCGGAGACATTGTATGATCGATGTGGATAAAAAATCACGCCATCTGTATCCCGCTTCAAAATATTTTCGATCTGTCAAATGTCAATTGCTTGCTCACAGTGCAAGGTTATTGAAGTGTTTGGAACTGGTATTAACTGTCTAGAGTTTAAAAAAAAAAGAAGCACCTTACTTTGGTCAATCATAATCTGTGAAACATTTGAACAGATTTTCAGGGATAGGGATGGGCAGTTTATGAAATAAGGAATGAATGATCCATATGTTTATCAACATAGAACGATCTTCTAAACACTGGCCCTTTTGAAATCAACGTCCATAGGTTACGGTTATAATAGGCTCCACATTATTTATATTCATTGACTGAATGATGTCTTCGTGCTAAGCGAGCTAAATTTGACCTCGGGCTCTTTAATCACTTTGCATACGAGTTTTGGGGCTTTCTGTATTCGTCTCGAGTCGGTCTATATTCTGCAAGGCGTTTTTCGAATTTTGATTCGACCTTTATCGCATACAAGACGACATTTTAAAATTTCACCCACATATTTATTTATTTTTAAATTTCGTATAAATTTTTATTTCATTTTCAGTTTTAATTGTTATTTTTAGTTGGATGTCAACGAGACCTTTCAAAGGATCTCTTGAACACTCGCGTAATACGTCTGAACCTGAAACATAAACGTTGGGAACTGAGCGCGCGGCTTCTTCCCTCTCTTTACAATCTATCAACCTTCCTCTAAACCAGGGGTATCCAAACTTTCCAGCCTTGGGGCCTGACTGTTTATTCCAGTAAGTACAAAGGGGCAAAACCGTTTTAATTTTTCTGCCATTGTCTATCATTTCTAGACTAGTCGCCGAGTACGCGCTCTGAGTGAGCATACGCTTACTAAATTAGCTGGTTCAATTACTACAATTACTATTCATTGGCGTTAATTTAGCTTTTCCGTTCCTGAAGGATTTTCAGGATAAAAATCATACGTTTGATTCAGGATATATACATTACAAACATCGATATACATACATATGCAATACTCTTACTACCGAGGGAAACCGCAGGATGTTCACTAGTTTATAATGTTAGTGGGATTCATTTCAATCATTTGTTAGTTGTTATGATTATGTTAAATTTTCTGCTTGTCATTATGCTTTACCCAGCAAGTAAATAAAACCGAGTTATTATCATTCTGTATTTTTTTTATCCAACTTATTACAGCAACAATAAGTTATTTGCTGTCGCGGGCCGGATTGATAACACTGGCGGGCCGGATTTCGGAGACCACTGCTCTAAACGATGACCTATTTGGATTTTCCAAATTATATATAGTTCTACTTCAAACTGTACACGAAAACTTCAATCCAGAAGGGCCTACTCATATGAACCGATTTTATTATTTTTCACATAATAAAATAAAAGCTAGTCCAGATTTTAATTTTAAGACAAGAATTTTTTTTTATGGTTGAAGATTGTAAAAAGTAATTATTTAACAATTCAGTTTACGTCCATATAGCTATTTGGGACTTAAATACACAATAAACATGCTTACCGTGCACATGGATAGAGTCGTTTGATCTTTTCTAGCTCTTCCTTGCTGTCGAAAACCATAAGCTTTACCCTCATTTTTGCAGCATGAAGAAGATGAGAGGCCCCCTTGAAACAGTTGGAGTATACTATGCTGTCAGGGGGAACTTCCAGTTTGATAACTGCATCGATTTCATTCTGTACACACACAAAAAAAGTTAACACGGCGTCACGGGCGAGGCCCATTCTTTTGATAACTAGTTGGGCATATTAAATTCAACTTACTTTGCTCGCGCAATCAAAACCAATGTTTAGACTCGCTAGTGTTCGAAGTAGCTCAGGGTCGCTATTGGCCTTCACGGCTGTAACAGAAGAAAATTTATTTCAAAAGGATAATTTTAAAAAATTCGTTTATGAAATTAGTTTAGTTTTTGGTTTCAGAAATTTGTAACATTTTAAATGAATATTTTATTGTGCTTTCTGACTACAGGAACGGCACTTTACGCTAAACGTAAAATCTCGCAAAATTATCATCTATTGCACCATAATAAGACAAAATCCGATGCAATTTAGAAAATTTGATCGTACTAACTTAATTACGTAAATTACTTGAATTTGAATGTACTTACAAAAAGTACTTGTGTACATTTTACTTGGCATTCCACTGAAGCAGAAGTACGAAATTTTCTTACAGACAAATTTATAATACTTTTTTTTTTAAACAAAATTAATAAATCAAATTGGGTGTAGAAATAAAATATAATTACAATATTTTTGGCACAAAGTGCGATCGAGTGCAAAGTACGTCTTCAAATGCTACAATCGAGTGTAAAATACCTTTTGATCTAAATACAAAAATATGTTATATATGTAAATATTTTTAAATGCAAGTCTATTTTACGATAAACTATATTCATCTTAATTGCTAAGTCTGAAATTCTTGCATGCAAACCTTCAAAAACTAAAAATGTAACATTTTTGTCTTTCTTACAAATAAATTTAATTAACCTATTTGAATATTTAAAGCATGTACTTTTATATTCTTAAAATATCTTTTGATGGAACACACCTTAATAATTTTTAATGATATTTTAAGTATTCATGAATACTCTTGAATAAATTTGGTTAAACTTCTTACCATAGAATATAGCCACTCTAGGCATGGCTTCTTTCCATTCTTTCACTTTTTTTTCAACTTCGGCAATATCGAAAACCAAGAAAGGTGCATCTTTCACCTATTAATAATAATTAGAATTCTAAAACAAGAAAGATATCCTGAAGATTAAAATAGATGGCAGTAATTTTTATGGATTCTTCAAAAAACATTAAACATTGTGATAGTAATCGAATGCTACCAAAATGGTCAATGAAATTTACTTTTGCTTATTGTTTCAGTAGAATTGACTTTTTAATTTAGAACCATGCTTCAGGTTGATATTTGACTGTTAATTAAGGTAATCGAACAGGTTCAAAAGGCAAAATTTTTGTACAATATTTATAAAGAATTTTATAGCGCTCTTGTAAAATTAGGTTACAAAACATTTACATTAAAATATATACATAAGTAATTTGTTAAAGTGCGCGAAGATTACCAAAAAAAAAAAAAAAAAATGTCTTCTATTGCTGAAGTCAGGCTCTTTTCATCATCCATATAATTTAGAACTTATTTTTACAGCATATCTGTACTTTTTGTACAAAAACACAAGTACAAATAAGATTTAATGAATTTAGAGTACTTTTAATTGAGTGCAAATACTAAAGCTTTAAAAAATGTTGTTGCTTAATGTTGTAAAAAATACTTTGTTATGCAAAAACTGTTTGTATAGATATATTAGTTAAAAAAATGTAAAAATAATCAATATTTTTATTGAAGTCTATTAGTAAAAATCATGGTATAAGCTGTTGTTGTATCGTTTGAAGAGTACAAGAAAATCAAATATCGGTGTATCCCCGAATACCATTGGCTACGTTGTTGAAAGCTCGGAGTATAAATACTCTTCCGAGGGATGGTCCAGACAATGATTGCGCAGCTGTTGCAATCACCGTAAAAAAGACTTAGGAGTAAACTCGACATCAGCGCTGTCATATTTGTTACATTTTTTAGTACTTTTAACGCCATCAGCAGAAATTTCGTATTTTTTGTGGTACTTCACCCTTAATCTTGAGAGAGCAGTAGCCGTTTTTCTGCCAACATTTAATTCTGTAATTTGGTATTAAGTTTAATCTTTATAAGGAATCATACGCTCAGATTTTGCCAAGACATTTAAATCTGCAAGGGAAGTAGGAATGGCAGTCTGATCTAGACTTCTGGCATTCTTTGACAAAGAATCTGCAATTTCATTTAATTCCAAATCCACATGAGCAGGAACCATTGCAGGATGCACCATGAGAAGGGCTGTCATTGCCTCGCGGGAGGTATTTTTATTTCCTTTCTACTATCCAACGGAAAACCCATTGGAGGCATTCTCCAATCCGCCACCCGAAGATGCACCCAATAGTAGTTACAGGCTCCCCCTATGGATGATGGTAGATAAAGCATCAATAAAAAGTCATGATGAATCATCATCGCATGTTTCACAACACATATGTAGGTACGAACGACAGGTACTTGCTTGATGATGAACTGTTTTAAGTCTCTCGACCAGACTTCAGCAGAAAAGGACCAAACGACGCATAAAAAACAAATTTTCTCCAGTCTAGACTAGGGGTCTCCAAACTTTCTAGCCTTAGGGCCATACTGTTTACTCCTGTTACCAAGGGCCAAACCTTTTTAGTTTTCCTGCCATTATCTATAATTTCTAGACTAGTCGCCGAGTAAGCGCTCTGGTGAGCATACGCTTGCTAACTACAAACTACTGTCAGTGAAAAATCACAATTACATAAATCTCATTAGTATTTTTAACACGTGGATACCCCTCGGTTTCATTCGCGTTAATTTAGCTTTTCCGTTCCTGAGGATTCAGGATTAAAATCATACATTTGTTTCAGGATATATACATTCCAAACATCGATATACATACATATGCGATACTCTTTACCCCAACATAACTACCACGGGATGTTCACTAGTTTATAATGTTAGTGGGATTTATTTCAATTATTTGTCAGTTGTTATGCTTGTTAAATCTTCTGCGTGTTATGCTTGTCATTAAGCTTTACCTGGCAAGTCAATAAAACCGAGTTTTTATCATTCTGTGTTTTTTTATCCAACTGATTACAGCAACAATAAACTATTCGCTGTCGCGGGCCGGATTTGGCCGCGGGCCGTAGTTTGGAGACCCCTGGTCTAGACGAAACTCTGATCATAATATGCGAGAAGTCGATATGCTTGGAGTCGAAGGATCTGCGATTTATTAAACGACTACAGATCGCTCGTACGCAACTTGAAATAGATGGGCTTGTTGTTTTTAATACACTTTTATTAGTTTCACCTGTATGTTTGTAACTGACCCTTTGGACTCGATTTTGCTTACTTTAAGCAATCAGGTTTAATTTAAACGTTGTAGACTTGTCAAGGACCGACGACACTAAAATATTTTGACAAGTTTATTATCTCATCATGATTAGGATCGCCAGGTTGAGTGATTTTATTTTAACTTATGAAGAGCAATTTAACCCATGTAGAATGAAAGTACCTACGTGGGACAGTAGCACAACGGATAACGCGCCTGACTACGGATCATGAGATTCCCTGTTCGAATCCTGCCTGGCTCGACCTATTCGCATTTAGCCTTTTGTTTTACTCCCAATTAAATTATAGTAAGAAGTATAGTTCAGTCCTCCGTACCGGGACTCATTTAAATATTATAGTTTAAAAACTAAAAAACACGCTTTTAAAATGAATCAAACTGAAAAGTAAAAAATAGTTGTTAACATAAGAATAAAATGACTGACGAGAAAAATGAATGTCACTGTTCTAAAAGCTTTGTATGGCATTTTTAAACTAACTCTGCATTTCGGAATGAAACTAGTGAAAAATTATAATCGAGCACCCCACGCTTTTAGAACAGTGACATTCATTTTTCTCGTCAGTTATTTTATTCTTATGTTAACAATTATTTTTTTAGTTTTATTAACTCTAAAAGCGTGTTTTTAGTGTTTTTAAACTATAATTTTTTTAAGTTGTAATAAATACCATACGAATGTTCACCATGTTTTGTTAAGTCAGCAAGTGGCTTTAGAAGAAAACAAATTTCCCATTTCTATCAAGAGATATTTGATAGCTTAATTTATTGAAGCCCGTAATTTGTGCTACTGCTGTTTGAGAACATTTTATAAAACATAATATTTTTGAGAAGATTTAAAAGTTATTTTCAGAGCTACAATTTTTTATTATTTTTTTATTATGCATTTAAAAAAAAAAAAAAAATTTTTTATTTTGCTTCTTAAATTGTCTTCTATTCATAGATAATTAAACACATTTTTTTCTTTTGAATTTAACAAACAATAGTTCTTAATCGCTATCGGTAGTAATATCGCTTCTTTTTTTTTTTCCCGAAAGATTTCATAAGTGTTTACTATATTAGCAAAGATCTTGGAAGTTACGCCTTCTAAAACTAAATGTAAAAAGTTACGGCAAAGGTTAAATAAAACAACAAAACTGATGTCCGGTAAACTTAATATTTAAGTCACTTAGTTCGACAATCTGTTGCAAATCAATACAAACCACAAAATGTAAAGTGAATTTAAAAAGAAAACGTATTTCATACTTCTTTTTGCCTTGTTACAAAGCCGGTCTATTTCTCCTTCTAGGCGAGGATCCATCCCAGAGAGCTGACGAAAAATTAAAAATTCGTTTCAGAATATTCTAGATTCGAAAAAACCTTTTAAAATCATTTATAATTTTGTTTTACTTCACTTGATTTGACCAGGTGCTTTGCCGGCTGCTGCTGCTTTATCTCAATTTATCCAAATGCTGTTAAAATACTAGAGATAAAAAGAAGTTAATAAGGGTGAAACTTAAGTCTTTGTAAAAGAATTACTCTACAACTTGATATTTTAGATTTCATTGACCATGGTGCATTACAAAAATTTTTAATCATTTTTAAATGAAAAAAAAATCGCTGCACGTATTTTTGACAACTAAAAAAGAAAATAAATAAGATGGGTAAACATGAAAAAAGAAAGAAATGGATAAATGGATTAAATTTCTTTCTTTTTTTTTTTTCTAATGTAGTTGGAAGACATTTATACAGTCTTTTATGCTTTAATTTAAGCGCTGCACCGACGTTACTCACTTATCACTATTCAGGAGGTGCGTGTAGCTTGAAGATAAGCTACGGACGCGGAGTAACACTATCCCCGCAACGCTCTACGAGCATACTCAGATCGAGACTTACGGTTTAAAGTGGATTCGAATCACTACAAACGTCCATGACACTACCGGGACTCGAACCCGAAGGTATCCAGCGCCAGAGCCACTCGGCATTCAAGCCCAACATGCAATTTTGCAACATGCAACAACGCCCACATTCTAATTTTTACAAATATTATTTTTACCTTATTATTATTTTACCTTATTACCTCATTTACTTGGATGCCTTAAAGCAAGCGCTGCACAGATGTTACTCATAGCACTTACCAGGAGGTGCGTGTAGCGAAGATAAGCAACGGACGCGGAGTAATAATATCCCCGCAATCCTCTACGAGCGTAGTCAGACTGGGACCTACGGTTTAAAGTGGATTCCGAACCATTACAAACATCCATGGCACCACCGGGACTCAAACACGAAAACTGTGATACCGAGCGCCAGAGCGTTAGCCACTCGGCCAACAGACTCCTGCTTCAGATCCAATAGACCATAATATTTTAACAGCTGAACGATGATTAGAATATGTGAAGTACAGTTAGTAGTTGAAATAAAAAGTGAGTAAAAAATAATAATCCCAGAAAGAAAAAGTGGGGTACCCCATAACTTGCAGAGTTACGAGACTTTCGTCATTGCTGTCTCATAATATGCATCCACTGACATATCAAATATTCAAGAGTAAAAAGAACTTTATCCGTAAGCGCTTCTTATTCTTATAGTAGATTAATACGGAGATCCTTGGCCGCGTAGCGGCCACTAGCTCCTCCATTGTTTGATGTTGAATCATAGCGGTGGTCTCATGCCCTTTGAGTTAATAAGCGAAATAGATAATTAAATGCCACTTTTTTTAAAAAAGAATTATTTATTTAAAAAAAAATTATAAAATGAAAAATATAACAAAAATTTAAAAAATGTAGATGTTGATGAAATCAGTTGCATGTAATAAAACAGAATGAGCAAAGGTCAAATTAGGTGAAAAAATAGCTTAGGAGAAAAGCGAACTTTTTTCATCTAGGCAGTTGTAAGGAATTAATTTAAAATATTTAGAACAGTGCGAGGTCTTTTGCTATGTTTGCGGGAAGAAATATCATAATCGTAATTTTGTAGGATATTTAATACAGGGTTATTGATGTTTCGCATATCATTATAGAATTGAGTAGAAATTTTGTGAATAAATTGTCTTAAACTTGGAATCGAGAGAGCTTGTCTAATATCGTCATTGCGAAAGTACCAGGGTGAATTCGTTAACATTCTGAGAGTTTTGTTCTCAAGCCTTTGAATAATTTCAAAATTTGTACGTGCAACAGAGCCCCAAACTGAGCTTGCATAAGTTAATACTGGACGAAGATAAGAGAATTTTGAGATTAAGAGGTAAAGCTGAATTTCTATTGATTAAAGGATAGAGAATTCTAAATTGAGTATTGAATTTATTTCTAAGGTTGTAGATATGCGATCTGTAAAGTTTACTATCAAGAATAATTCCTAAGTACTTAGTTTCTTTAGACCAGGCATCAGTAGCACATGCAACAATATTATTCAAAGAAATATTATTTCTTCCAAGATATGATTTCACAGTATTAAATATAGATTATCCGCTTGTACTATAAAGTAATGAGATTTATTGAAAAAAAATTTCTTATACTATTGTACTATTTTCATGAAAATAAGATACATATGCCATCAATAAAGCATTATTATCTGCCATAATAGATTCATCTATGAAAAATGAAAAAAAATTGGAGAATAGTTTTTTTCAACATTAACTGCTATTTCTTCAATTCGTCTATTTGCAGTGCTATTGTTTAGAAAAAAAGTTTTTAAAATTTGAGGATCCAGATGCATTACTTTGAGATAATTTTTTATAGAAAGTATTATCACAGTGTCTCCAATATTATAACTTTATCATTTTTTCAATTAATTCTGAAATGCGATAGGGGGCAATTAATTCACCTTCGTTTGCTGAATGTTGTTTCTTAAACGATGCAACAATTGTTGAACGATTTTTAAATTTTTCTACATATTTCTTAATGACATTCAATGGGCTTGTCCTTATCATTTGGATGCTTTATAGAAAAGTGTTTTAGCCATTGGCTTGGCTTCATGGCCATATTGGATAATGTTTGATGACACAATAAAAACATTGGATGTTGTTTATTTACGACAGATTCTATGAAACCAATCGTTAGATGCTCTGGCAAATAACCACGAGCCTATTTCTTTTTTTGAGACATGGGCTCGTAATATTTCACTTTTGTTTGAAGCTGTAGGTAATTGCGTACTCTCACAAATCTAATTACGTACTGACCGACCATGGATGCTCCGCTTTTATATCATTTGTGATGGCGCAACTTCATAATGATGACGTATCTGCCCGAAACTATGTGTTAGGATTGCATTATTTTTTGAGTTTTAATTTTTTTACTCGTTATAAAATATAAACACTAAAGAATTTTATGAGAACTTAATTTTAATGTTTTTAAATAATGCTATGAAAATTTTTTTAAACGATGCTACAAAAATTTTCATTTCAATGTTTCTAAATAGGCAATTAAATTCAAAAAAAGTAATTCAATTTCCGTATCGGACAAAACCCCCTACAGTTCATCTTCAAAGCTGGAACGCCCACTAGTGGGCAGTAAGGACCAGGTTGGATAACACTGCTCTAAACCTTATTTTCTTTTTTTCTCCTTCAGACGAATTGCTCCTTCTGAGATTTCCCTCATTTTCCCTAAGATTTTTCTTAGCTCGGTCGGGTAATTCTTCTCTTTAATCTTCCGTATAAATAAACTTTAACTTCTACTTAACTTGGCCGCGCCCTTTTTGTTTACACTTGCTGATGTTGATTATTCGCGTTTACATCAAAATTAAATATGTTAAATTATAAGTATCCTATTATAAGTGGATGTGTTCTTGTGATATTTTCAATTAAAGTTTTTGCTCAATTTGACTGGCAGATTCGTGATGGATTTGACGATATTACATCCAGAATGGGTAAAGTAGGCGCGGACAATTGTAAAGTTGTTGATCGAAATGCCTTGTTTTTACCCCAGGATTCTGTAACACATGTACCAAATATTCGGCAAATCGGTATAGATCCTGTTTTACCCAACAGAACTAATCTTCTTCAACTTCATAATATGGCGTTAACAAGAGCTTTCTTCTACAGGTAAAAAATTTATTATACAATTATGCGTTGCAATTTTCAGTTGTGTCGTTATGCATTAATTAATTCTTATCCTATTATCTTCTATTAGAAATTATTTTGGCTCAATATTTGTATAATAAAAATCATAATTAACTTGATATAACTTGAATAAGACTTGATTTTAAAGAATACATATAACGTAAAATGTTACTTTATTTAACCTATATTTATATTCTTAAACATATATTTTGTCATTTTTAAAAATAACGGTATTTCTCATAAATCATTGTAATTTTAAGTTAATTGTATCTAATCTAATTATTATATACTTTTGTAATATTTTAATTGCATTTAATTTACTTGTGATGTTATTTGCTTTTAATTAAAACCAAGCTGTTCTTTTTAATTTTGTGATAAAGTGTTATTATTGAAATAAAGTTATTGTTTAAAGGTTTTAAATCATAACAAATTAAATTTAAATTGATCATCTAAGTAATATAAAAAAATGTATATAATTTGTTTAAAAAGGATAAATACATTTACAGGCTATTATTAAATTGGATATCATCCAATTTTTTGTAAACATTTTGTTTTTAACATGACTTGATTTATTTGTAAAAGAATTTTGAATCCTAATGCAATTAAATGTTCTATGTTTTATTTCTTTAAATAATTTTGAATATCCATAAATTTTTTTTTCAGATTTTAAATAAAAATTTATGTGAAATAAATATATTTCATGTGCTAGATTGTCCATTAAATAATTTAAAATATATTCATTGTTCTGCGGAAGTATTTCATGTATATGTTATTTCAATTTGCTGCAATTATTAATTTATATTTTATTATTATTTTAGTTTCATTTTACAAAGAGCTGCAGATGATGATGAACCTGGTTTTATGTACTATTTCCTGTCTGCGATATCTGATGTTGCTGCTAATAGGTTCATCAACAGCAGTGCTATCTATTTTTCACCTAATATGTCATTTACACCATCATATAAAGGATTTTTTAACAAGACTATGCCTTTGTTTGCACCACGAGCCTTTAGGTAAGATAGTAATTGATTTATATATTCTTTTGGTTAGAACATGTTTGAAACCACCCAATTTCAGGAAACTAGTGATAATTTACAAAATGTAGAACAATATTTGTAAACATTTCAAAAAATTATGACAATCTTGTTTATTATTAATAATTGCTGTATTTTTTTTTATTCTCTATATGGCTGGCAGATAGATTTTTATTTGCTTGCCATCTTTACTTTTCTTTTCCAGTACTTTTGAGAAATTACAGTTTAAGTTCAGTAGGGCATATTTAAAAATTTTTTAATTATAAGGTTTCATAAGATGCTCAAATTAAAAAACCAACAAGATTCATTTGAACGAAAACTGTAGTAGATTTAACTTTACTTAGAGTGGAGGCCTAATAGCATTATATATTTTATAATTATATTCAATATTAAATATTTCTATATGGATAAGTAATATTAAATAAATTATTGTAGTTTTTAAATGAGGGAGAGAGTTAAAATTTTATGCATAAATAATTGCAAGAGATATATTTTTTTAATTGTAATAAATCTGTCCTTAATAATATAATTTATAATTCTTGGTTTTTTATGTTTAAAAAAACCTTTTAGTTATATTTTATTCTGCATTTTAGTTTTTAGTAAAAATATAAATGCCTTAATATTTTTGCATTACTTAGAAATAATTTATGAAGCCAATCTGTTATGATAAAAATTTATAAATGAAGGCCTGATCTTTAGTCAATAATATATATATATATTTATAAATTGCATTAAATTTAGATCAATTCCTTTTCTGTTTATTGTAAATAAAAAAATTTAATTTAAAATTATTTGCACTCTGATTTTATTTATTTACTTTAACTATGATTATAATACAACTAGTATAAATTGTCTCAATTTACATCAGGAGAAAGTTTTAAAAATCAACTATACTCACTCTTTCATATTGTTCATTATAGTTAATTTGTTAAGTATTTTTGGAATGCCAACATGCTGTTTATATAATTAATACATGAAAAAATTGGCAATATAATTTTGAATAGAATAACAAAGAGATTCATAGAACTCAGTGTGAAAATAGTCAAATATGTGATTATTTTTTGTAATAATCATTTAATTTTATTTCAAGTACATCTTTCAGGAATCATATTCTAATGAATATTTTAAAGCCTAGCATCATAACTCAACATTTACAATAAAAGTTCACTTGTAAAACGTAGTGGATAGTTTTACAAATTTAAATAAAATAGTAAATGAAGATTCCATTAAATTAACATTAAAAAAACATCAGTCTATAAGTTTTATAACAATATAAGACATGCAATTCCTCATCAGTATACTGAAACAGCTCTATTGCCTCTGCTTTGATAATGATCACACAAATGTAGAAAATATATATTTTGTGACATGAAATATTTGATTGTAGATTGTTTCAAGACTTAAAAATGAGTTTGATTGATAATAGAAATTTATTGATAGAAAAGTGATATTTCTGTACATGTTTAAAGCATGGCCATCAATCAAAGTTTTGTAAAGCTAATTTGAATTGAAATGTTTGCCATAAAAAACTTGCAAGTTATTGTTTGTGATAGATTGGTGCCAAATTTTAATGAGCATTAAGATATCGAAGAAAAAAATGAATCTGTTCATTAAGAAACAACTATGATTTGTGTAAATAGTTCACAAAATGTTATTTTACCAATATTGACAGTTAAATTGATTTCTGATAGCAAGAAATAAAAGTTAATGCTGTACTGGATAGAGGATCACAGCAAACCTATATTTTAAAAAATGTTGCCTTAATGAATAACAAGTCTATTCATAAAGAAAATATTATTCACACTTTATTCCATGGAATAAAAATTCAGAAAAAAGTAATCACAATTGTTACCAAATTACAGTGAAAAAATAATGAAAAATTTACTTTCAATTTTGAAATATTGGATTAGAATAAAATTTTTGGAAAGATGAAACAACTGGGCTGATTCAGGAAGTGATTCTAAATCTGTATATTAATTGAGTCAGATATTTATGGAAAAATGATTGCAGGTAGACATGAAAGTCCTACCATGTGAACTTATTGATGTAGAAACCCATTTTGGATTTTCAGTGTGAATAAGAGCACTGAAGAGAAAAAGAATGGAAGTATTGCAAGGCTAGTTATTTCATCATTTTAAAAGAAATAAATATTTTTTGGATTTATGGAATCTAAATCCCATTGGCATTAAAGGTCCAATTGAAAAGTGTCTAAAACTTGAAACACGAAAATATCGCCAAATAAAAAAAAAAAAAAATTATACTGTTGCATTTACAGACTAGATATGATATTCAATTTTCATAGTTAGATTATTTTACCTCTCTCTTAGATAATTTAACCTTAGCCAAGAAAAGATTAAACAATATAATGTAGAAACTTCTCTCTGGTAATTTACATGAAGAAGATGATGAAATTTTAATGCAATGGCTTGATAACAGAATCATTGAAGAAGTGAATATGTATGTAAATCATTTACCTCATCAGCTTCAATGATGAACAGTCCATCATTAAACACTTACATTGTGACCCTAATCTCATACAAATAATACCCCTCATGTTCAAAAATTCCAAAAAAAATAATGAAATCGAACTAATAGCTGATATAAAGAAAGCTATCCTTCAAATCAGTGTATGCAAGAAAGATAGACTGCTTAAGGTTCTTGTGGTGGGAAAATAAGGATTGTAACAATTATTGAATGTTTCATGAAACAATGTGTTTGGTGTAAAGAATAGCCTTTTTTTATTATTATCAGAAGCAATTTTAGGGCATAATATGAAAAGTAACGAAAATTTATATTCTTCTGTTGCATTCATTATGAAGAATAGCTTTTTTATGTTGATAATCAACAATCACTAGCAACGATAATGAAGAAGACATGAGACATTTTGTTAATCCCTAGACCTTATAAGCTGATGCTTAAAGCAGATAATTTATGGAAAACATCTGATATCTTAGAAGATGAAATACCTGCTGAGATAATTTAAGTACATATAAATATGAAGTGGTTAGAAGAAGTTGACGGAACATAATGAAAAAGTCTGCTTTGGCTACAGCATATAAAATATTTGATCCAATTGGATTCTCTTTTCCTGTAACACTTTACCTTAAACTTATGATACTTGAAAAAATTAAAATTTAATTATAAAATGGAAGAATGAAATTCCTGATAATTTTCAAAACCAATTTATTTCATGTCATAAGGAACTTGAAGTATTGGATCGAATTAATTTTCCTTGATGAATAAAATTCTCCAATGATTGTTTGGAAAGTTGTTTATTCTACAAATTTTAAAATGGCAATTAAGCTTATCTCTGCCTCTCTGTGCCACAGGTTTTGGATTTGAGTCCCGGCGTTGTCATTGATGCTTGTAGTGGTTCAGAATCCACTTTAATCTATAGGTCTCAATCTGATGTAGAGCATAAGGCTAACAACGTATCCCATAAAAAAAAAAAAAAAAAACATCTCATGTTTCGAATCTGCTAGTAGGCAGACATCCTTGGTCCACCATGGGGCTGTTGCTCCATCAAAGAAGTTAAGTTTATACTGCTGCTGTATATTTAAGAGTTAATCAAGGAAATGAAATTGAAGTATTTCTTCTGACATCTGAATCTTGTATTTCACCATGAAAAGGCATAATAATTCCCCAAAGGGAGCTTTAAGCTCCTTTAATCGAAGCTAGTTTAGCGAAATTTATCATTGAGTCTGTGGGCATCAAAATACTAATTTACAAATACTGATTTCACAATAGTTGTTACCATCATTAAAGATGAGAATTGGTCCTTATTTGGGAAAAACAAATTTGAAAAAAATAAGAAAATTAAGTTCAATTTCAAATAATAAGAAATTCAAAATGAAAGAGGATGAATCTATTGAAGAGTACTCAACAAATTAAGGAAGAAGATTATTATATGAATGTTCCTCAAAGTATGAATAAATTGTCTGTCTTGGGGCTTAGCTTTTTGTGCTTCAAGCATAATTGTTTGGTAACAAAAGAATTAAAGAAAACTGTCTAATTAGATTCTTTGCTTTCGACGCTGAGAATGTCACCATTAAATTAATTCAAGAATAAATATAATAACATTTCTAAATAAGATAAAAAAAAACTGAAAACACTTGAAACTGTTAAAGATCACAAAGGTACAGTTAAGAGTAAAAACAAGGCTTTCTAACAAAAAAAGAAGAAAAAAAGTTCTATGAAACTAACAGTTATTCTACTAGATCTTTAAATGACAAAGACATTAATAGTTCACATGCATATTAAGAACTTGCATGCTGCTCTTCAATTACTCTTAAATATTCTTTTCAGGGAAATATTAGATTTTGAATGGAAAAAAAATCTCTCCAGAGAGTAATCAGCAAATTTGTTAGTTGCAAAAGATTTGATTCCAAAGACCTAGAATTTATGCTTTTAGCTTTTTCCAAAAACAGGTTGCAAGACATAGCAGTATTTCAAATAACAGAAATTGACATGACCAAATCCATTGTTTCTCAAAGAAAACATCAAGGCATGGATTGTTATATTCATTTGTGCAGATAGCTGTCTAAATATCTGCCAGCTGCATTAGAGGAAGAAGAAAAAATCACTTGTGCAGTAGTTTATCTGACAATTCATTTGAGTTATTTACTGCTTTTTTACAGAAAATTTTCTTATAGCCCTTAGAAGATTTATGCCATGTTGAGAAAGAGCATCAGTTATTTATTGCAATAATGGTGGAAAATATTTTAGTGCATAGAACTTGGATTGGAAACGAAAATTTTTCTCAGTAAAGGTAATCAATTGGAAGCTTAACCCACCAACATGAAGTTAGTGAGAGCGACTTATTAGAATAATTGAAAAAAACTTAAGACAGAGTTCGATCAAGTATTTCTAAACTATGAAAAAAAAAAAAAAAAATCTTCCTAGTTGATTGTGAACCTGTGATCAATTAAAAAAAAAAGATGCAAATAAACCTTTTAACTCCATCCATGATTTTATCTGACATTCAAGAAACAATTTACTTGACATCAATATGATATAGCAGAAATCTAATAAAATAAAGGCAAACACTTCTAAAAGGTTTAAAGAATAGATGCAGAACAGAATACTTAAGTCAACTTATTCAAAGAGATGTGCAGGAACATGTAAAACTATTTCATTAAAAGTGTACAACATAGTTTTAATAAGAAGTGATAAGCTAAATAACTCAACTGGCCATTAGATAAAATGATCAAAGTTATATCAGGAAGAAATAATGAAATTCAACTTGTGAAAGTTAAAATTGCACAATCAACATTATCGAAACCATTTCAACAAAGTTTTTGGAAATTTTGGCTGAAGAAAAAATTCCGCCAATTAAGAGATGATACAGAAGAAAAAAAAAAAAAGAGTTGGTTCTATTTCTTACTTAACTGAAATGAAAAGAAATCAGGAATGTCTAGAAGTGGCCATAACATTAATATACCTGAAAAATGGAACTTACAATTATGGTCTTTGAAAGCTTTGAGTTTTATAAACTTATTTTTACTTACTTTATATTAAAGTTATTTTAATTTAAATATAGTAGGTGTAAAATCACTGTATTGAGTGAGTTATTCCCAACTCAAGATAGGAATATGTTACATATTGTGCACTATAATTTATAATATATACATTATATTTAAAATATGTGCAATTTTTTTTTTATAAAATGTTGATAAAAATAAATTGTTGTATTGTATTCAATTTATGTAAAGTTTTGATCATTTAAATATGATTATATCAATATATTTCTAAGTTGTTCTAATGCTTTTGTCTTTTTAAAGAAATAATTAATTTAATTTTAAAATCCTTGTTCATTTTAGGTCTGATGATTTCAATGACCCTTTCCATTTGGAGCGAATCTCTACTTTAAATACAATTGAAGCTATAGATCTGGGTGCTATACCAAACAATTCTATGAGCATGAACTATACACATGGTCATTACAAAATCAATGATTGGTATTCTGCATGGCTTCCTGATCTGACCAAGAGACAAGATTCTAAGACTACATATTCTGTTCAAATAACACATGCTAATGGAACCAATGAAACATTTACATGGCATGGTCCTCCAGGTAATATTATAATTACAATAGTTTATTATAATTTTTGGTTTGTTATATGAAACATTTCTGTATTGCAGTAGTTTATTGTAATCATCCTGATAAATATAAAGCAAATCTCGATGGAATACAGTTGATAATAATTGGGTGTTGCCTGGCTTCAGTAAATAAAATTTATTAAGTCTTTTATAACAAAGAAAGAATTTGGTACTTTTTTTTGTATCAAAAAGCAAAGCTCCTTTTCTCATTGCTTGCCTGACTGTCAGTAAAATATATTTTAATATAAATAAGGAATAAATAGGTTGTTTATTTTGTTTTGCATAAATATTATGAGATGTTATATGTGTGTGCGAGTTCGAAAATGTTTTAATTTAAGTTGTAATACTTTTGTTTATTTTGTTTCTGTTAACATCATTTTAATTAGCAAACATTACATAATTATTGTTTAAGTTATATTTATTTATCAGTTAGATCCTGTTAGTAACTACATTCCTTGTTTTCCCATTGTCTGCCATTTGCAAGCATGTATAAATTTTTTCCATTCCAAACTGTATACCATGACTTCAGTTTGACATCATATATATTATTTTTTTATAAATATTTCATGTTAAGCTGCCTATTTTTCTGATCCTTGTTTAAAGGTCTGAAATATCTTAATTATTAAAAATTTAAATTGGTAAAATGAAAATTTGTCAGGCAGATCATAACTAATATTTCATGCAGACAAATCTTAAATTTAAATTATTTGATCACCTATGTTTAACGTTATGTTATTAATTTTTAAAGAGGTTAATTAATTTTAAATGATAAGAATAAATTTTTTAGTTAAATACATATATTTTATTTATTAGTTAATTTATTTTTTAGCTGCTTCTGATATTCCTGGACCAGTAAAGTGGTTTAAGCCATATTTTGATTGCGAGCGATCTAATAAATGGGTGTTTGGTGCTACTGTTCCTATTCCAGATATCTTTCCACGTCATACACAATGGAGACATATTGAAATACCAACGTAAGTAAATCATCTCGTAATTAGTTGTGTATTAATTTTTATGATTTAAATTAATGGAATCTAATAATTGATAGAAATAAGCTTCTTTATATAATACTATAGGTTGAAACCAACCTAGGCACTATTACGTATGTCGTAGTCATTTTAATCAAGAATCAGGATTTCATACTCTGATAATTATCTAACTTTTATGAGCTGTTAATTTTGATGAAAGTTGGTTTGTTATTTTTGAACCCTTTATTATATCATAATATATGTCCTTTGTAAAATATTGTATTTTTAATTCTATATTTATTTTTGTTAAAAAGAAGCCCATTTCTAATATTTCTCAAAATTGCTTTCTTCATCAATGTTCACAATTTTTTTTTTTAAATTTTGCAAAATTGATTAAAAGGAAAAAAAAAACACAAAAGCTAGACAAGCCTGTTTATTGAAATAAATAATGAAAAATATTTGTAATATTTTAATTTTCAAAATGTATGTGAATGTTTATTATAAAATTTATATTTAAAAATTTCAATAGGTATGTTGCTGTAGCTGTTATGGAAGTTGATTTTGAGAGGATTGATATTAATCAGTGTCCTACTGGGGAAGGTAATCCTGCTCCCAATCGTTATGCAGGCACTGCCAGGTGCAAAAATCAAACAACAGAGGTGAGTAAAGTTTAAAAGTTTTTTATCATACACAGTGTGTTCACACAGTTTTGTAATAATTTTGGACATATAAAATTATCTTTATATCCATCTTTATCCATATATATATTCTAACATGATCAGTCTGATAGCCCCTTTATCAAACTATCATATTAATATATGATTTCCAAGATAAGAGTATTTCTTACAATAACAGGGTTGATTATGTTTCACTTCTCTACAATCTTCCATAGTCCATCCAATGTTTTGAGGTGCTCCTTGCCACAAATCTTGTATTAAAAGTCCAAATGTGCAACAATCTACAGGAGACATGGGGGGGCGGATTTTAGTGGAATACGTTTAAATAAAATAGCCAATATCATTTCTCATTTTTCCAAATATAAATTTAGAGTGGCTGATAAAACTTGGCACAGTGAAGATTATTCAGTTAAAGTTATGTGATATCTACTTTGAAAATAGGTTTTAAACATATTTATGGTAGTAATCCAAGTTAATTTTGACATTCTTTTCTAGTTTAATTCTTATAACTTTTCCTTTATAAGAGAATCCAGTAATAATGACAAAATCTTAAAAAACCTCTCCTTGTTTACTTTGAACCAACACTTTAGGTCCTTCTCTTATTATTATAGCTAATCAGTCTTTTTCTATTGCAATCAGATAAATATATCCAAGGTTCCTTAATGACAGTTACATACTCTCATTTTTTGCCTGCTAAATAATTTTCTTACAGCAGTTTGTTCGTAATCTTGGGCTGAGAAACATGCTTTGATGTTAGCCAGTGAACATTTTTTTTATTAGCTTGAAATCCGATTTTTATAATTTTGTTTACAGTTTCTGTAGAGATGTATTAAATTTTCGAATAGTTATTTGGAGAACGTAGTGTCTTTTAAAACATGAGATGCAACTTTAGATATAATAAGAGTCGTATGTGCCTTTGTTGGGTATGCCTTTTTTTTTTTTTCAATTAAATGTAATTTTTAACTTTTATTTACTACTATATTAATCATGTCACTTTATACATGTAGAAATATTAAAATCAACCAAGCATTTCATGTTTTTAATGATCAAATTAAAAAAAAAAATTTAATTTTTTTCATGAAGAACAAACATATAGCCTTCGATGTACAATTTATTATGCTGACTATAATTAAACCATATTCCAAAATGATGCCATTCAGGCATTTTTTAGAACTCATTTAAATTTAATTCACTGAGAAAGTCAAGATAGTTGCAAAAATGTCTGAAAACCTTTTGTGTTTGTTTGATGCTAGAAATTATAATAGTCTCTCTGTTATCCAATACATTCACTTAATGGACATTATTTGCTGTAGAAAATAACTTATTTTAAGTGATTAAAAGATCGCAGAACATCAAAACCCATATATCTTTTTAATATTTTCATACTTAATATCTGATAATTACAAACTTTTTCTGTGTTTATTTTAATCTTTATTTTCCTTAAATTATTGTTGTTCAGTGAATATTTTATTATTATTATTTAAAACAACTTCCTAATTTAAAAAGTAGGAAAAGCAACAGTAATGTTTCTTATTAAACAACAGTAATGAATGAGTCCACAACATAATAATATTAATTAATACTCATGATAAAATAATATTGATACAATTAAAATCAAATTGAGTTATCTTTCATTTAACATCTGAAAAATATCTTTTTTGAGGATTGATAACTTAAAAAAATATATAATCTGTTTTTTGTTGAGATTTTTTTTAATTTAATTTTTATATTAAAATTTATGTTAATATAAAAATAAGAAACATCTTTTGATCACAACTTCTTATATGATGTTTAAAAAGTCACAATTAAATTATTTGAAATATGCATTTTTTAAAATTATTTGTTTTTTCTGTAGTGTGAACCAGTTCATGGCTATGGATTTCGAAGAGGTGGTTATCAATGTCGTTGTTTACCTGGTTTCAGATTACCTAAAGTTATCAGAAACCCATTTCTTGGTGAAATTGTAGAAAGAGCTCCTTATGATCAGTATCGTAAAGGCTTCAACTGTGAACAAATTAGTTGTAAGTACTTCCTTCCCTTAAATGCTGAATATATAGTAGTGAGTAAATGTTTAATTTTTTAAAATAATTTTTGAAGAGAAATTAAACAATAAAGACTTATAAAAAAATTAATGAAAATTTTTTAAATTGATTTTTAGTGAATAATTTTTGGAAATTAAAAATAAATATTATCTTATTAAATATGTAGAAATTATATAAATTATTATAAAATTTATATAATTTCTACTGATTATATTAAATTAAAATAAAATTTAATATAATCAGTATTTTTTATTAATATGAAAGCTTTTTTTAAAAAAGAACTAGTTTTTATAATTATATTTAATATTAATATTTATATAATTATTAAAATTTTCTATAAAGAAATATAACTGTAAATTTGCATTAGGATCTGAATTGAACAAAAAAATTATGATTCCCTATAATACTCTTAGTTTATTGATTATGCTGACTTTGTTAAAGATTTTTAAATCTATTAAATTCTTTTTAGATTTGATGGTTATGACCCAGAATATTGAAAGACTGTCTGAAATAGAACGGTGGAAATATATTAATCGACAATCAATGTATTTTAATGTTGGAAATATGACAGGTCGAAGAATTGATCCAACAGAAGTTGTGGATTATGTTAGAAATCCGGTAAGAATATTGTTTTACCTGAATTTTAAATGAGGAAAAATCACTTAGAAATGTAATTGTAATTGTCCAAACACAGATTGCATGGAATGGTAAACATCCTGTATAGCAGTGGAGGACAAATTGATTGTTTTTAAATGTTGTTAGTTAAATAGATATGACACAAAGCTGCTTTTTAAAAAATTATTATGGTTAGTGTAGAATTTGGTACTTACGTATTAATGCCACCACAGTTACAGATTTAGCGGTTTTTAAGTGGTGCCAATCTACACTTAAAATTTTTGTGACACATCATAAAATATATAAAACACTTTATTTAAAAACAAAGTAGTCAATCGGATTTTGGTGGAAAATGGGCCGATATAGAGTTGAACATAGATTCAAAACAGTCTCTATTTTGGCGTATTGGCAGCTCTTTATGTGGTTGCGGCAGCTCTTTATGTATTGGCAGCTCTTTATGTGGTGGCGGCGTTAATACGTATGTACCTAGAATTTTTTTCATCTGATGTTTCTTTTAATGTCATTCCATCTAAAATTTAATTTCTTAAAAATTAAAATTCTTTCCATGGCACTTAAAATCCTCTCTATATGACATATCTCCCTTATGATACTACTTGTTTTTGAGTCCTTTTAATTTGAATGTTTACCAATTTTCAATGCTATTAGGGGTTGGTTTATATATGCTTAATTTAAGTATTTGTGCATTTATATTGTATGTTAATATATTACATAAAAGATATATTTTTCATATTAGATATTTTTATAACTTTAAAACAAAACTGTTCTATTTTTAAATGCTTTAGAATGTTAATTTAAAAAGAGTTATTAACTTGTATTTGTATAAAATTTATTTAGTGGTATATTGAATATATTAATATTATTTTATATTAACATAAAAACATGTACTTGCAAATTAACTGTATTGGTATGACAATATTGATAGTTGCTGGTTTCATTTTTAAAATATTTTAATAATCGTGACATAAACATAGTATTTTTTTTTTTTAAATTTAGAATTTAAAATACAAGTGTGAAAGCATCGCTCGAACAGATCCAGAGCTTTTAACATTAAGAGGAGATGTAGCCTATGGAAAAGATGTCCAACTTGAGAATGAAGCTAGAACAGCCTTAAGATTGGCCAATTTCATATCATCATTTTTACAGATAGTGGATCCAAATGATTTATTTGCTGAATTCAGAGTACCTGACAGACCTTTGACTGAAGACCAAGTGATTGGTGAAGTTTTGTCTACTGTTATAGGAAATGAAAAAATCCAAGGTTGTGGAGCCTTTTTTGATAGAAATCAGTTTATTAATCACACTCTTTTTGCACCCTATGCATTCCGAAAAGAAAGAAATGCCCAGAACTTTTTTGTCGAAGATATGGCAAGACATATTAATAGAAAAAATTACTTGAAAAGCGAATGGTTTAAAAATTTGAAAGTTCAGTGGGCTGCTAATACTGACAGCCTTGAAACTTACACGACAAAAATCAAGATTCGTTATAATTCATCTGGTCTCTATCCTATTCGATATGATAGGTATCCTTTGCAGTACAAAGCAGCAGAACTCAAGCATGGTTATTGGACGGCTCCATACTTCGATTGTGGAGGATTTCACAATCAGTGGCTGATTACTTTTGCTGCTCCATTTTTTGGATGGGATAAGATTAAAAGTCGATTAGAATTCAAGTAAGATATCAAAAAAATTGTAAATCTAAATTTATGTATCTATTTTTTTAAGTATTGAAAGCTAATTGTTAAAAATATGTTTTATAGTAAATTTTTAAATATTAATATAAAAAATTAACACAAAATACTATTCTTAGCATAATTGCCAAATCTCCTAAAATTTTTAATTCTTCCAAATTTTCTAACACTGTTTTACAAAAAAATATATAATAATAATAAATTTTTTTTATTTCTATTTTCATTTATAATAAAAATCAAAAGTTGATTTTATAATATTCTTCATGCTGGATTTGAAAATTGCTAGTGTGTTTTGTACATCACATAAGAAATTTTGATGATAGTTAAGTAATATTAAAATTTGCATTAAAGATACATAGGTCTATAAAAATGAGAGAAACTTTTTATACCAAATAATTTATTGTTTGATCTGTATAGAATTTTTCATTCTGAATTTCAGATTCAAAACCATTTTTCTAATATAAAGTTATATATATATTCCAAAGATTGTTGTGACTAATTTGTATAATATTCTTTCATTGAATTTCAAAATTTATAGATATTAGAAACACTTCTTGTTTATTTTTTTATATTTTTCAAGCTCAATTTGAAAATCAAAACTATTTTTTTTTTCTATCACATAAGAATTTATTGATTTTTTTTTACATTTTTTATAATAACAATGCACAGTTTTATATCATTCAAACTTTGTTCAAAACATTTATCCTTCATTTTTATTAAAAAAAAATTAACTTATGCATTTTCCTAATTTGGGGAAACTTCCAAATTCTGTCGCTCTAATTTTATTTTTTAATTTTTTTAACAAATTAAACAGACTTACCAGAATACTGTGTATTTTGAAATACTTTTTACAGTCATTATTTATATTTACATGAAATATCTTGCATACAATATACAACACAATTTGGCTTATTCAGATTATAACCATGTAGTCTGCCTGTTTACTTCATATAAAAACTTCATGTTTTAATATGTTTTCATTTATGAAGTCTTATTTTTATACCGTGTTTGTTCGAGAATAAATTTTTGTAGGTTTTTCTTGCATTCGTAGCATATTAGTTTAATTGATGGGACCATTGTGAAGAAGGATAGCTTTTTTGGTTAAACTTTCCTAAACAAACTTCATTCCTTTATGGTATGAGCAAATCTTAGAATAACCATCACCAATGTAAATTATCGTGCTGTATCTTCTTTTTAAGGGAAACAACCCTTGAAATCTTTCTGATAATTTCAAAAGTAGCATACTTAGGTTCTGCAATGCCTTCTTGTCATGATTTCTAAAGTAATTAGGAATTTCTTTCATCATCTTCGTTTTATACTCACTCCGAACAGTAAATAACACTTTTTATTTTGTCTTTTATTAAATTTGGAAAATAAAACCTTAAGATTATTCATGATTGTTAGGTATATAATGTTTTTAAGCAGATGCTTAATGTTTCCTGTTAAATTTTGGGACAGAAATACTATAACTTTTATATGTACATGTGTTTTAAAACATTTCTATAAGAAAGAAATCTAATTGGATATTTTGTTTTTAGAGGTGCTGTGGCTGTAAATATGAAACTTGAAGAATTAGACATAAACCAATGTGATGATGACTATTATGTTCAAAATGCTTTCAAAGGCTCTCATAAATGTGATAGGCGGTCTTCTAGAGTGAGTTAATTGTCTTATTTAACATTCCTAATGAATGATAATTTATTTTCATATATTTAACTCTATTTTCAATTACTTTTGAATAATACATTTCTTCATTGGCACAACAGGCCCATGGTGGGCCGAGGCCATCAACCTACTGGCAGAGTCCAAAACATGAAATGTTTTCTTTTTACTAGGTAAAGTTGTTAGCCCTATACCTAATGCTCTATAGTCATATTAGACTGGGACCTGCAGTTTAAAGTGGATACTAAACCACTACAAACATCCATGGTACCCATACATCCATGATATTTGTACTGTAACCCTAAACCTGTGGAACTAAGCACTAGTCACTCAGCCATCAGGCCCCAATAATTTTTAGTTCAATATAATATAAAAAACTAAACAATATTTTTAAATATTTCAAAAGTCTTGAAAATTAAATATAAATATTTTGCCATTTATCAAATGATATAAAAATGTAATAATTTTTCATTGTTCTTATATTTTCCTTTTAATTTATTGTTATTAAATTTTAAAAATATCTTATCATTATTCAAAAAAAATTTTACTGAAGAATATTCAGATGATCTGTTTATAATATTTTGGATTTACAGTATAAAAAGGAACGATGTCTAATGTGGCAATTTAAAATCAGTTTTATAAAAAATTAGTTTATAATATTACTGAAAAATTCAATTTGTTGACATTACTTATCTGATATAATTTGTTGGTTAGGAAGTTATAGGAATTTAAAATTTAGTTAGGTATTTAACATATTCAAAGGATCAATTTTACAAAATTTATAGTAAGATTTTTCTATTTATCTGTCTCATGATAATATAGAATTTAAAAATAAAATAACTGCCAATTAAAATCAAAACATAAATATAATTATTTTTAATTACTTGGAAACATAATTGATGCTCGAAACATTATTATCAAAACCTGTTTCAGTTTAAATATATGCTATTATTTTATGTATCCATTTGTTAAATAACATCTAATATTTTTCATTTTAAAATGTAAAAGATATTTCTGTTGTTGGAAAAAGTTGAGTTCCAAAATATATCTTCTAATAAAGTTTTAAATAATTACTAAATTGAGCAATTTCAATTTTTTTTTTCTTTTGCTGTATTAAATAGATGTAACAATTACTTTATAAAGTATTTTTATTTAAAATTCATGTTAAAATATTTTTGAAAGTTTTTAAACAATTATAAAATTAGTATAAAAGTCATTCATTCATTCAGAATAATATATATATATATATATATATATATATATATATTGTAAACATTTATTAAGACTAATTAATTTTATAAAATTTGTTTTTCTTAAAGCTCAGTTAATATATTTTTCTATATTTTTAGTGTGTGCCTATTCTTGGTAGAGGATTTGATACTGGTGGCTATAAGTGTCAATGTAATCAAGGATATGAATATCCGTTTAATGATTACATAACGTATATTGATGGACAGATATCAGAAGCTGAATTCGCCAAACTTCTGAAGAATTTTCCTAGTCGATACGATACCCTGAAATGTCGTATTGCAGGAGCTGCTGCTGTGACTGGTCATTTGATATTTATTGTGCTTTGTTTATTACTACACAAAACATTCCTTTATATTTTATAGTAGAATAAGCAGTTGGTATATTTTTAAACATTTACGTTCCTCCAATGCATGTTTACAAAATGTACACTGAAACATTGTTGAAAATTTGATTTTCATTCCTTTTTAATTTTTTTTTTTTATATAAAATTGTTGATAAGTTTTATATGCATTTTATTATTTACAATTTTCATTTCGGTGATATTCTAGATCTGATTATTAGATTGTAAAGTTTATAATGTGTTTTAAAAGTAGAATGATTTTTACTTTTCGTGTTTTTTTTTTTTTTTTTTAAATTTAATTTAAAACATTATTCAGTATTTTAAATAAAAAAAATATCCGATTTAAAAATTGTATTACTGTTCTTCAAGTACTTCTTTTCATTAGGATTTTTTTTTTGTTTGTTGGTAGGAATGATGGTGATAATGTTACACTTTTATTTTTATGTTATATAAATTATAATGCATTATTCTGATGAATTTTTCAAAATTTCATATATTTTTGTAAAACTCGTAAATTAATCAATGAGTCATACATTCCATTTATTTTTATATATGATATGTTGAATACTTTTTAAATTATATTTGTTATGTTGGATATGGGATTTTGTATTTTGGTGTTTTTTTTTATTTTTTTATTCCAGAATTTTTAGTAATTTGTATTATGAGTGCTACGAATTTTATAATTTTGTGTTCTTTTTGAATTTAATAGAGGTATATAAATATATTATATTGGAATTTTGTATACACTTAGCTTTATATATTATGGAGATGAACTTACTTTGATTTTAATGATATCTTAATATTTTGTACTTTTAAATATCAAGGTATTGATTGTAATGAAAACTGATTATTAATTATAAAAATTCAGATTACGTTTCTCTTATGAATTAAATTATATATTCATAAAATCTATCGATAAATGCAAGCATTACTATACTTAACCTTCCTGTAATTGAGGTATATGAAAAAATTCACCAATATTAGTTAAACTATGTATTTGTGATTTATAGTAAAATCTCATTTTTACCTGTTGCTTTGTTTTTATTCATTTTATTTAGTAGGATTACTGCTGAATTAGTATATAACTTTAGCAATCTGAAATCAAAATTTTGTTTTTATGTTTATTTTGTATTATGTTTAATTCTGTATTATAAAATTGTTATATATTATATTCCATATTTTAACAAATAGTCATGCAACAATATTTGTTTGCAAATTTTTGTGTGACTTATAAAAAGTAAGAATACTCTTTTTACACATGATAAATATGCATGATATAGATGTATAAATATGCATGTAATAAGCATGCTTACTATAATTTTATGCTATTTCATATCTCACTTAATGTTGATGGATATTTATTACGATTATTATAACTAGCAGAGATGGGGGATCAGGCAAAAAAATTTCCAATTTCTGAGTCAATTTTTTATACAGACTACTGCATCCTATTTGTAATTTTATATACTACAATCTTTACTAATAAATTTAGATGAATTTGTGAAATAAATTTAGTGACTTTTATTTAAATCAAAACATTTTTTTAATTCACAAAGTATTTTATACGATTTTAAAGATGTAGGATTTAAGCTGGTTTAAAAGGCAACCTTGTATTCTAAAATTGTTTGCAAAAAAATATATGTTCTATAAGAATTTTTTAAATTAACAGGTACCACTGTATTGTAGAATAGCCAATAGCAAGTAAATGAAAATTGTACATTTTAAGCACAAAGATGCTTTATTTGTTATACATTAAATCTTTCATCTTAATAATAAATTAGTTTCTATAGGATCTTTTATCGTGGATCCAAGATAACTTTTGATATGTCTCGCTGCTGAGAAAAGTCTCTCAACACTGATGTTGGCTGCTAAGGCAGTCTTTGTTACTGGTTGTATTATTGAAGAATGCAATTGAATTGCTTCCTTAATATTTTATTTTAACATTAACTCCCATAGAATTTTTAAAAATTAAAAGTTATTTTTGTTAAAGAGTCATATTTTAAAACTGACTCATTTAAAAATATCCAATTCAGACTCTTTGCTAGTTTAATTGGTGAATCTCTTTTATGTATTTCAACTATCATTTTTTAATTTCAGAGTGATTTTGTTTTAATTTTTAATTTGTATTATATTTCTATGAGGATTTTAAGGATTTTTGAATAATATAATGGGAGATCTAAACATATATTTTTTTTTATTTGATAAGAAGATTTTCCAAAACAGAAAATCATATATGTGATGGATGCAATTTTTATTTTCATATTAGGATCGTCGATGAAATATTTTATCTGCTTAAATGAATTATTATAATTATAGTATTAAATATTCATTGATAATTTCTTTTTCACCTGTATTAAGCTAATTATTGTTAAAAATGCCTTAACTGTTAATTTGCATTCTAATATTTGAAATATGCATGTTATCAGTGTCTCAGGGTTCTCTGAGCTTTATACTAGTCTTTGAAATATCAGAAATGTTTTTTTTTTTTTTTTGTAGATAATTTTTTACTTATATCAGAAATATATATTAATTTTTATTTTTAAAATTCATCAAAAGTTCTTTTTTATAAATATGATTAAAAATTTATAAATGTAAAAACTCTTACAACATAACAATTATTTGATTTCTTTTAAATGCTTTTTGAGAATTAGCAAAATGGAATTTGTTTTCATGGAAATTTTTATTTGAATTGTATTTCAGTTATTACAACAGAAAAAAAAATCAAGTTATTCAACCAAATTTTAGTTATAATTATATATTTCTGAATAAACTTCTTTTCTAATTATGAATGTTATCTATTTTACTTCTATATGATAATATGGAAAGTTAAAACTTCTTTTTTCGCAGTAACTTCAAATTTTAAAATTATTATTGTACAAAATATATAAATTATATTAGTAATGTCCTATCAACAATAGGTAGGAACTTAAGTTCATGGTTAATAAGTATAATCCGACGACAAATTGCATGGAAAATTGGTAAGCTGCCAAGTTGAATGGACTCTATTGTACAATAGGACGGTTTTTAAAACTACAATATTGAAAGAAAAATAAGATGAAAAAAAATTCCACACTAACTATTATGCTGTTTGTTTTAAAATTGCTGTTTGCTATGTATATCTGTTTCAAGATATAATGTATATATATACAAGACTCAATCAATTCCTCCTTTTCTGCCATTAAACCAGATGTTTACCATTCCACGCAATATTTTATTGGATTATATATATTTAAACAATATGTAAATCATGAAATGCTTGCATAATTTGTGATGTTTTTTGTATTAAACTACTTTAAAATCTAAAATGCATTAAATTACATTTGTTGTCTTTTAATTTTTTGTTAACTAAAAATTAAAAAATTTAAATTTTTGTTATGTAGTAATATTTTAATGGCACAAATTTTGCATTGCATTGAATAACTTTACAACTATCCTTATATTAATAAGCATTGTATATAATCATTTATAGCAATTATTGCTGTGGTGTATAAATTTTTGTTATTCTATAAACATAATGCAATATTGATGAAATATTAAAAGTGTATGTAAGCAATAAAATTTCTTCTGTACTATATAATGCACACATTCACAGTGCAATTTTTGTATAAGAATAGTGGTGTGATTTAATTACTTGGTTTTAAATATTTAATTATAATATAATGGCTATATTACATGTAAATCAGTGTTGTGTGTTGTGGTTTATGATATCCTACTGTGCATTGTTGATTATATATTTTTAAATGTTAAGCATTTTGATGTTATGATACTCAATGCTCATTAAAAATATTGTACTTCATGAATTTGTAAATAGTACTTTCCATGAAAAATGCCGTCCATTTTTGTTTATATATTTGAATTTTGATAATAAACATACTTTGTAAAATCGAATGTTTTGTTATTTTATTCAAAATGTAATCATTTATTTACATTTCTCTCACATAAAGTAGTCAACTTATCACATTGATAAAATTATATGAGCTGAAATGACATTAAGTTCATAATTATCTATAATTGTTTTAAACATGATAAATTAATTAAAAAATTCATTTGCATGCTATTTAAAATATACATGTTCGAGCCTTAAAGACTATATAGTATAGGGCTTTCGAAAGTTACGATGAACTTTAAAAGTAAATAAAGATTAAAGGCACTGTTTGAATTAGAGTAAACAAATCCCCCTTCCCCTACACACACATGCAGAAAAAAATAATTCTAACAATCTTAACGTTTTTTAACTCGAGATGGTTCTACCATTTGACAAATTATTCATTATAGAGGATAATTCAGTTGGCGTTTTTTAATTCGGGACTGATCGAGACGTTCGCTTTCTGATTTTTCTCATGTGGATTTGGGCGTTTATTGACCTTGATCCTCAGGTGTGTAGTCAGTGCTGCTCGTATTTTAAACAGCGTTTTTCGTAATTGCCAGCTTTAATTTTAGTACAGTACTCGCAAATCTGCAGAACTCGTAATTTGTAAAAAAATTTTTAAATGGGATCTCTGAATTCGGTAGCAAAGTGATGACAGGTGATGAATTCTTCTTTTGTGCTGCGTTTCTTTATCCATGCAAGAATATTTAATTATCATAAATTAATGTTCATTGTATGAATTTTGATTTTTGCAATGTACTTTGTTGGATGTTTATATCGTCTATCCAAACTCAGAATGTACGTTAACACTTTAAATATGTACCATTTTAATAGTTTAAATTTTTATCTTGGCATCCCTGTTGAAGCTATGTTGACGCTCGATTGATGCACATATTTTTTGCTGACTCTATAGATCACATATTTCTATATCTATCAAAATTATTGATACACATTTCTGTATCTTATCAACTCTATAGATACACGTTTCAGTATTGCATCTTTTAAAGTTGCTAACAATGGTTTTCGATAAGTATCATGTTAATTGAAAGGAGATCTGTGTGGAAATATGCAAAAGATCTAACTGAAGACACAGTTCTGCTCGAGCGCAGCAGTCTTTGTACAGGTATGGCAATATAGTATAGGGATGTTCCACCTTGCATAAATAGGATTGTATGCAATGCTTGTTGCATTTGCAATTTCAGAATGATGCTGGTTTGCATCTACCAACTCTATAAATACATATATTTCTGTATCTATTGACTCTATAGATGCATGTATTTCTGTATTTTTCGATTCTATAGATACACATATTTCTGCATTACATGTTTTTAATGTTGTGCACTTTCATCTTTTAATATGTTCAGAATTTGCCTTGTAACCTCCTCAAAGAGAAATGCATCGATTACGAAATCAGGAGTAAATCTACACAAGAATAACTTTTGGTTGGTGCAGGGTTATTCAACAAAGGCAAGTGGTTTCCTGCACTGCATGCGCTGGATGTTCATGCAACCAGAAAAGTTTTTCATCTATTCAAAGAACAGCAAATACCAAGTTCTACTCATGTTGAACATATAACTAGCAAAATCTTGGCTAGAATGAAGTTATCAGGTTTCAGTTCTTTAGCCATGTTGCAATTTGAATGGGAGGATTTTTATATTGCATGAGGATTAACACCATATATTGCAATATAAAATGTTGGTCTGTCAGTATACCAACTCTCTCATATCTCTTAAGAGATATAGATAACATTAATTCAGTCATCCTTTTCTTTTCTAAACTCACTATCAATTATTTTCTCCCCTTTTTCTTCAAGTAGGCAAATTTAACATACTGTTCGACATACATTTTGCTTATTTATAGTGCATGAAGCTGTTGAGAGAAAATGAAATGAGCACACTTGGTTATTTAGCATTTTAAAAATGATATATTTTAAACTAAATATGTATAAGCAAATGGGAAAAAATGGACAATTTGCTTTGAAAATTAAATAATTTTGGAGACCAAAAAAAAAATAAATAAATAAAAATAAAAAGCCAAATGAACTAAATTAACCATATTCATACAAGAAAATACTAATTAAAAATTTGTGGGCTCGAAGACACATTTCATTTTTATATTTCAAAAACAAGTTCAAATTCTTAATCTGCATAAAATTATTATATCATAATAATAGATATTAATTGGACACTATATCAATTTTAGAAATGTCAACATCATCTAACCCCAATCTAGACATCATCAGTTACTCACAAAATAAATTATTGTATTCATTTTATATTACTCAAAAAAAAAGAAAACTATTGCTTTGTTTCTATTCTTTCTGGGCAAAACAGCTTTATCAGTTTTCAAATTATTGGTTTTTAAAAAGTTTGTCCTAATTTTCGGATCATCTTGTATTATCATCACCAACATTATCATTGAACATAATTTAAAAAATATTAAATGTTATTTTTTATTTAAACATAATAAACGCAGTTTCAAACAATCAAATGAAAAAATAATATGGATTTTCTATAGATAGCATATGTAGCACCACCGTATAAATCTCTTAATGTAAATTTTTAACTACCACAATTTCTGAATTTTGTGTTAATTTTAAATAAGCTGCCATGGCAAAAATTAATACTTCATTCTAATAATTTTTTGCCTGGATTGGTTTGTCGCTTTTTTATGGTCATTTTGTGCACACGAGGGCTAATCAGAACAGGACCTACAGTTTTAAAAATGGTTTCCAAACCACTCACAAACATCCCTGCCAGAGCTAGCCACTTGACCACCAGGCTGCAATAATTTTTTTGAAGAAGGATTAACAGTTGCATACAAAGTTAAGCAATAACATTAAGTTCTTATCTACGGCTGTAGTAAAAATGATAAATTGACAAAAAAATTTAATCATGTAGCTAATAAATTTAATCATAATAGCTATTTAAAGCAGATTTTTATTGTACAACTTATTTTAAAAATTTTTAAATTGCATTTAAGATATTTTTTTCTTTTTAGCTATTTCAAATATTGGAAGTTAAATCCAAATTATTCTACTATAGAGCTAATTATACATATATAGTTCGACCACCAATCGCCTGGAAAATCGGCTAGTAGCCAAGTCAAAGCAAATTCAAACAAGAGTGGTGTCATGGTGAGAAAAATATCCTTTAAGAGATTTCAATTGCAACAAAATAAATTTTAATGTTTAATAATTAAAACTTTGGATACTATATTAAAAGAAAAAGCAAATGAAAAAAAATTACACACTAACTATAATTTATATTCTTTCAAATTACACAAGAAAGGAATTTTGATAGAGCAACACATTCATCGACCTCTTTCATTTCATATGACTAAATTATTTGTTCACTTGACATATAAAATTCTTACACAAGATATGATTCAACATGCTATAGATAAGAAATGGAGAATTCTGGGGAAAAGAGAGAATTATACGCAGTTTTCCAAGAAAAGACAACGGTGGCTCTATTTAAATGCTTGACTGATCACGACTGTTCACGTGTGACCACCTCTAGAATTGGAGTGGTGGATCTCAAACTGGGTTTTGTGTGATTAGTCGGCTTAAAACTTTTGAATATTTAAATAATTGCAATGCACTTTCTCGGTACGACATGGTCAAAAATACTGGAGAGCCAGTGAGCTTAGGCACCAATGTTAGGCATTTGTAAAATAAATAAAAATATTCTTTTTAAAGCAGCTTTCTCTATCTGACTGGCACCCCTAACAAATAATAGATTCATCCATTTCTGTCCTTAAACCAAATATTTACCATTCTTCCTATACCTGGTCAGAATGCATTTTATGATTAAATTTATTTATTAAACTATTAATTACAATATGCGGCTTAATATCTTTAGCTTACGACAATAAATTGCACTAAGTAGTTAATAAATGTCCTTAGGATGCTTTTAAACATTAAAATATTTTATTTAAAAAAAGTCATGCTAAATGTGAACATATGTACAAAAGTACTCTCAGTCATTGAACATATGTACAAAGAAAATTTATAATGAAGTACATAAAAAAAAACTATTATTACAATAATGAATTAAACGTTTCTTTGACTTTTTTTATCACACTTTTCATCTTCTCATACGTTCCTGTAGAGTTTGGCAAATTTTCAAAGTTCACATGAGCAGTCACATTTTTGGAAAAATTATCATAGTCTGGCAATTTCTGATATGAGCTGTGCCTCGATAGAGAAGGCGTTCCTAAGGTGACCTGTTTTGACTGACTTCTTGTGCTGTTGGATCTTTTCAGACCGCCAGAAAATCGTTTCTGCTTGGCAACATTTGAAGTAAAACTACTATCACTGAAACTAGACGGATCATTACTGCTATCTTGAAAAACAAACGAACCTTTCGAATCACAGTTGGCATTTAAATCTTCAACATCTGAAGCACTTGGTTCTTGTCCATCAGGACTGGAGCACTCAGAAACAATACCTAATTCCTTCACCAATTGCTTTTTCATCTCTTCCAGTTCTTTTAATGATGGAAGAGAGGCACTATCATCAATAGAATCAGAATTCTTCAGCTTGAATCGCTCCACCACTGGTTTTAGTGAATCCATAGCAGAATCTGATGCAGGTGTATTCGGCCCGGAATCTGATGCAGGTGTATTCGTCCCAGAATCTGAATCCTTCAAAATCACAAGATGTTTCTCCTCCAGAGGAGGTTCAGAGCCATTCTCTGGTGGTTCAATTATATCTTCAGAAGGTGGAGGAGGAAGAGATTCTTGCGGTAATGGTGGAATAAACTCATAGTGAGTATCACCTGTTGATATAGAACATTTGATTATAATAACAAATTACAGTAAACCACAATTTTCTGTTTATTTTAAGGGAAAAAATATATATGTCATAAAATAAAATAATTTAGTTTTCTTAAAAACTTAAAATTTATTAAATTGCAAAATTAATAAAAAAAAAGCATATTAAGTAAATATCTTATTGTTTATTATTTTTTTGACAAATGTGAACTTAAAATTTTCAACAATTTAAATAAAAGTTGTTTTTAATTTCATTATTTTAATTACCTAAATCTTCATCTAAATCCATATCTTCCTCTAATCGTTGGGTCTTGGATGGATTATCATTTGATAATTTTAATTTTTTCCTACGGTTAGGACGATCCTAAAAATACATTTATAAAATATATGTGCATAAATACATATAACATCATATAACAAAGTATATAAAACTACTTAATGCTGAAAGAAAATTTAGATTTTATAAATAAGACAGCACAATTGATATGAGGGTTTTTTAAAATTATTTTTAATCTGGTTGAAGTTTTACAATGTTCACAGTCAACTGTAATACAGTAACCTCTTTATTCCAGCATGTTCATAGCCATGGCCGAACAATTTTTTAGATTATTGAGCATGAATAGTTTCAAGAAGAATACCAAATATAACATATATATATTTTTTTTTTTTTACATAAGAGGGATATCATAGAGCACTCTTGATAAAAATTAAAAATATGTATATATTAAAGAAGAAACACTGGACTGAAACCAACACTGACAATTATGATAAAAACACTGGGAAAATACAAGCAGCACCCTATGATCACTCGATCGGCAAAGTCTCAAATGCATAATAAAAAATTCAAAAGCAAAAGTTTGATTTGCACAGGGATTATAGAATGCGTCGAATAATCCGAATGCTGGATTAAAGAGAAGTTACTGTAGTATTCTAAAATGAATTTTATTCAACATTTTATAAATTCATCAGATTTTTACAAAGTTTAACTGTTTTAGTGTTTATTATATTAATAGGAAAATTTTCTTTCAGCAGAGTTTTTTCATAAGTTATTGACCACATATAACAAATTATAAAGTGATGAAAAAAAATACAGGGATGATGAATAATATACACAATGTATGACAACATACAGGAATATATGATGTCACTAACTTTGAAATGACATAACTGTAAAACAGTGATACAAGATAAAACAAATTGCATACTCGATAATTAAGTCTAAAATTTTAAATAAACCGGTTTGCAACATTAGTTACAAGACTGGTTAACAGATGATACCGCAAAAACAATGAGATTTAATCAGAGCTATAAAATACAGAATGCTCAGTCATCCATTTGGTTTACTAATGAGACAGGACAGGAGTTGTACAGAAAGAATTAGTAAAGGAAAATTAATGGAGAATGCACCAAATAGCACACGGTTTATGCAAAAATGGTGTCCGATCCCACCATAATCCTTCAATGCTTTGATTATCATGAGGAATACATCAGTGACAAAGACATTACTCATTATTATCATGTAACAGGCATCAGCATGGATTGGCTTCCATACTCTTCAGATCTCTTCAACATGACTTTCTTTGATGCCATTTAAAGGGCATTCTTGTTTACAATAAAATCCTCAAACATTTAAATAGTTCATCAATGAAGCATGTGGTATACATTTCAGTAGCAGATAAAACAAAGCGGCAGGTAATTTCAAACTTCACCATTCGCTTGCATTGCGTTACTCCAAATAGTGGCAATAACAAATCGATTGCAATATAATTTGACTCCTGTTTACAAAACAATTTCACTGAAATAGAATACTGCACTGCAACTGAAGTGCTCTCTTTTAGCCAATCTTGTTATAAATATTGTAAACCAGTTTGTTTTATATTGCAGATTCACCTATTTGTTTATTATCAAATCTTTGTTGTCTTAAAATCTTTTCTGTTTCATAATTATGTCATTTCAAAGTTAGAGAACAGCTTGTATATAATTATTGAATGTTAATCATGCAGTTTTAGTAGCCAATTAAAGTAATTTTCCAATATCTTGATAGAAATTTAAAAAATAAAATGAATTTTATAAATCCTTTTTTTTCTTCTTCTTCTTTTTTTTTTTTTTACTAAAAAATAATAACAGCAACTTTATATTTACTCCAAGTTCATTTCTATATCTTTTTCCATGTTATCTTTTTTTAATATGAGTAAATAAAAGATGAATATTACACATATTGAAGGAGTATTGCAGTTGTTATTTCTGCATGTTATCTCAAATGGAGAATATATCTAATATGACATTCTTTAAAACTAAATGAAGAATAAAAATACCACAGAATCCTAATAACAGAATATTTTAGATAAAACAACAAGATCTGTCTGAAAATATATCTAAAAATATATGATGTTTATGTCACTATGTATTTTACCAAATTTGCGATATTTAACAAATAAAAAATCTTACTTAATGAAAATAATTAAGTAAAATGATAATTGACCATAACAGTTGAAAACTATGAATAAGCTGTTTTGTTTTTTTTTTTCATATGTGATTCCAAACAAGAAGATTAAGTTTTTTAATAAACAATTATTATATTAAAAAAAATTACATAATCTTTTTTCAAACTAGATCAAAATATTGAAAACACAATTTTATTTTCAATCATGGTATTTATAAAATAGAATTGTTGGCTATAATATTTTTTTCACTTTTGATTAAAAGCACAGACATACGAGTAATATTTTAAAAAGATATCTACGACAGTTATTGTTGAATTAAAAACATCTATGCAGTAATTGCTTGTTTTATGCAGTTGAGTTTATGATCTTTCTTAGTTTATAATCATTGTTTCACATAAAAAAAAGAGTATTTGAAACATACCTTTAAAAATTAATACAATTTGAAATGCAATTAGATATACAAAAACCCCAATTTTGATTTATACCAATATTTTTGTAATATACAAATCTTTCTATATATAAAGAAATTGTAAGAGTCCATTTGTCAATTTATATGTCCTAAGTTTAAAAAAACTACAAAAATACTATTGTAAGTTATTTTTTTTTAAATAATAAAAGCCTTATTTTTACTGTCAGACAGTAACAATAATTTTTTTTTATTCAAGAATAATGAATGGAAATTAATGACAACAACTATGTTTGTGTCTATCATGATTTTGATGGTTAGCTCCTAGTGTTATGGCTTTCGTCTATTGTTTTTATTTTTGACCCTTATTACATGTGCACTTAGGATTAGAATTGTTTCTTATATGGTTTTTATAATTGACTTTTGAATTCCACATCAACTTTTTATTTATGATGATGTTTACTGATTTATTTCTCAGATAGTAATTAACATATGAGTTAGTAATGTTTCATTTTCTACAGCCAGACAGTATTAGCCCTATCTGCTAGTATATAATAAAACAAAATATTTATTATAAATGCATGAAACACAGTCATAAAAATGATATAAAACTTATATTCCAATGAAATTCATATCAGCTTACCAGTTTTGGTATGGTCTGTTCAACGTATGTACGCATATGATGTGGCTGCATTGGAGGTAATTTATAAGCATAACATTCCTAAGGATCAAACAAGAATTACATTATTCAAGGTTGATATATACATATATATATATATATATATATATATATATATATATATATATATAAACTTTAGTAGTATTGAAAGGATAAAAAACAATTTTTAAATATAATAAAAATAATAATAACAGTGTACGAATACAATATTTATCTTTTGTTTACAAAAATGCTTTAGGTCCTCACGTTAAAAAAAAAAAAATTATAATTATTTCAAGCATCAATTAAATTTAAAATATTAATAATTTTGATTTCTAGTATTAATTAAATTTAAGATGCATCAGCAAATAATGCAGGTTTAAAAGTAGGAAAAAAGCTCAACTGTTATTTTTTTAAATTTAAAATAGCAATGTGCAGTAACCTCTTTAAAATAGCAGTTCAATTCAGAACCAAGGCTATATTTTGATTGATGATTTTGCTGGATTATCAAGCATCAATGCAGTTTAAAAGAAGACTTCAAATATAGAGCACTCTAGATCCAAATTTAAATGATTAACACATGTACTTAATTAATGTATCAAAACACATTTTGAACCTATGTAGATGATAGGCCTGGAAAAAAATTTGATATGAATAGGATTACTGATTTAAGCCAAAAATTGCATATCCATTTTCATTATTCTCACATTAATGAAATTCTGATTTAAAATATCGAAGTTCCCTAACATTGACATTAAAGAGATTTCTATGTTAAACACCAATATAACTACTTCAGAGTTGATAGCCTAAACCAACCAGTATGAGAAAGATTTAAATGTTCAACATTGAAATACCGATTTCCAACACTAGAATAGCCAATGTTCAAAATCGATATAGCCACTTCAGAGATGTTGTTGGATGTATCTGGTTATTACTGATATTTGTTCATCAGTGCCTCTGCATAATTATTATCTTATGAATTTTAATGCAATTTCATCTTTTCTACGGATTAAAAAACTGCATTGAAATATTGTTTATGTAATTTAAGAATTCTGATAAAAAAATTTAAATTATCTTGTTAACAAAGATAAAAATTTTAATTTAAAGTTGCACTTTTTATTTTTATTTTACATCATTTTGAAATTGTATTATTAAAATGTTTGATATTTTATGTACACAAATTTTAGTTTTAGTATTTAAATCTATATTTATGTAATGATGTTTTTTACTTCCTCATATATATAACTCATAATATACAAACATACTGTAAACAAATTAAAAGTTCTTCAGTTGATTTTATTAAAAAGTTAATTTATTAATAAAATCCAAAAGGTGAAAATTTTAAATTAATACAAATCCAAGCAAAAGGTCATCTACACAACATTCTTAATCAACTTTATAATTTTTTTTCAGTAATAAAAGGATTTTTTATTTTACCATATTAAGTGTAAGTGAAAATCTTTAAATAGAAAAAGTTACTAAGACTACCCTCACTCCTGTTTCTGAATAAAAATTAACTGCTATTTTTGCTAAAATAAAAAATTTGTGTTATAGAAATATATAGTTATAAACTTCTATTTCAATCATAATCCTCTTTGATAAGTTTAAATATACAACTAAGCATCACTTAATGTTACATTGCAGTTTATTCTTGTGTATTTTTTTCGCATTAAAGAAACATACTTCATGACAGTTAACCTTTAAATCCACCAGCAAGGTGGGATTTAAATATACATAACCTTAATTATTCTTCTGTAATTTTTTTCCTATGATCACTAGTAATTGTCTCCCCAACCTAACATTTTTCGTTCATGTAGTTAAACTTAATATATTGTGCTTGTTGTCGTGTCCCTCATGGAAGGAGGGAAGAGAGATGCAGCTTCTATTCTGATGGAGCACCCGTAGGTAGAAGTCTGACTTCTGCTCCGTGATGCTCTTACAGTCATAGGAGACCGGGACCTACGGCTTAAAGTGGATTCCGAACCCCTACAAACACCCATGGCACCGCCGGGACTCGAACTCCGAAACCTGTGGTACCGAGCGCTAGACACCTCGGCCATTCAGACAAAAACCTAATAGATTGATTTTGATTATTCATTGTACAAGAAAATAGTGGTATCCCCCTTGAAGTTTTCTTGGTAAAACTAAATGGATGCAACTAATTATTTAACAGAAAAGGAAGTCTAATTGAGATATGTTGTGACGAAATATGCACAATCAAATGGGAAAAAATGATATAATTTGTTTTGAAAAATGAAATAATTTTTTTGTTGAAGACAACAAAATGAATATAATTTATACTATTAAATAATCAAAAAAGTATTTCTTAAAAATTGATATTAGATGTAGAAAACGATTTTAGAAATTTCAATAGAATCCAGTTATTAGACAATATCTGATTAATGCAAGCAGAAACTATGTTGTCATTTTGCAATGAAGGTCAACAAAAGCTTTAATCCTTATGAAAGTAAAGGCCAATGGATGCCAGATTATAGAAAGGTCACTGTACTAAATGGGCATTCTTTATTGACTAAAAAAAAATTTAATTAAAAAATGCTTATAGTGAAAAAAAATAATTAAACATTTGTTTTGCACAGGGTAGTTTTACCATTTATAAAAGTATTTATCAAAATTAATACAGTATGCGATACCATAACACAAAAATAAAATGCTATTTGCAATAAAAAAATCCCAGAAATAAAAACGACTACATTTTTGCAAGAGGTTTATAGTTAAAATGCAACACACAATTCAAGCAGAGTTTTTAAAAGAATTATTGTATTTGTATTAATTTGGAGCAAACAATTTCAACCATAATAATAATAGTAATAAATTTTGTTAATATTTATCATCTCATTTGAAATATAACTTGAGAGACATTCATCAGCTTAATTTTAAGAATTATCAACAGATTTTATTAATTTGGAATAAAAATATATTATTATTACAGTAAACAAGAAGAAAATTACATTTACTAATTATTATTGGTGAGATTACTCAGTAATAGAAAAGATTTTAAATAGAATATTTAAAATGCACAAAAGAATTATTTGAAAAGAAAAAAAGTTTGTGTGCATAGATAACACATACAGTTTTAGGGTTTTTTAATACTAAAAATTTGTCATGTTGACTAGCAAAGAACAAAGAAATATAATAATGACATTATATTAAAAAAAAAAAAAAAAAAAAAAAAAAAAAAAATTTTTTTGTCATTACTATTAATCATGGTTAAATTTTAAAATAATCTGAAATTATTTTTTTGCTTAGTACAATGAAATGTTTAAGAGGTTTTTTTTTTCTGTGAAAGCCTTAAAAATTCAATCATAAAGAAAATTTAACCAGTCATATTTTTTTTTAATGTAATAGTTATGCACACAAGAAATTTTTTGAAATAAAATAAAAAAAACATTGCAACAGCTTTTAAAGCATGATACAGCTTCTTTAAAAACATGATACAGATTTTTTAAAACATGCTACATCTTTTAAAAACATTGTTTGTTCTTTCTTTAAGCTGTATTATGCTCTCTGTTGACATGGATTTTCATAGAATGTTATATAAAAAGAGACTTTTTTTCCTCATTCTTAAATAAGTAATGTTAAAAGCAAATCCCCTGATGTAGCACTGAAGTGTTATATAGTATATATATTTTATAAAAATTATGAAACTTTCTAAATGAAAAAAAAATAATGTATCCTTTACTACTAACAGTAATAATAAAATATAGAAATAGAGAGTAATTAAAAAATAGTAAAATTGTAAGCATTAATTAACAAGTCGATACAAGTATACAGTTATTGAAATATTTTGTATTGCAAATTTGCATATATAAATTGACATGTTTCTTATTCAAGTGACATGATCAGAAAATTATTTTACTAAATAACAAAAATTAAATAAATTAAACAAAACTCTAGAAATTAATTCAAAATTTTTGGCACAGATTTTAAAGATGACAAGTATTCACTTTTAAAATCAAAAATAAAGTTAATTCTAATTGCAGTATTAATAAATGTTTTACTACAGAAATAACAAAAAGGAAAACCTTACATCAATAACATCTGGTGGAAGAGGAACATTGAATCCTGGAAAATCTATGAATTTATCTGCATCATATTCCACTGAAATGAGATCAGAAGATAAAACATATTAAGAATAAGTAAACAATTTATAATAAAAACATGAATAATGCATTAAAAAAACAAAAAATCATTTTATCGCAAAATAAGATATAATTGAGTAAACATACTCTATTAACTTATTTATAATAACTCTTAATTTTGAAATTAAGACATATTAAGGGCAACTATCGCAAAGCAAACATTTTAAGAAAAAGCTATTCACAAAAAGTTATATCTGTCTTACAACTCCACACTTAGAACTTCTTGATTTCATAGGATATAGAAGTGAAGACAATTGAGCCTGAATACATAGCCACCAAGAAAATATAAATTTTATTTTTCAAAGCATATCCTTTCCCAGTATTACACATTATGTGGAAATTGAAAATTGTAAAATAATCCTTTTAGAATTTTTAAATATGATTGCAAATATGTTTTTTTTTTTATATTAAAAATCAATTAACCTGGTAATGAAAAGCAATTACCAAGAAGTACATATCATTTTACATTAAAGTTAAATCAGATATACACTTATTAACCAATAATATCATAAACAAATTTCATAAAAATCTAATGAATAACAGCAGCTTTATTGCCTGCTATAGTTTTCCGGTTGCAAACTTTATTTCTTTGCTATATTAAAAATAAATTATACAGCATTAGAGAAAAAATGGAGAAAAGAAGTTAAAAAATAATAATAGCTGAAATGAATTTACCTCTGGGTCCATTCATATTATGTATATCCATTTCATCTTTTTCATTTTTCAAAAACTAGAAATAAAAATATAACTTAAAAGTTAATTTTCAAAAAATAAAATTTATAATACGTGTATTAAAGTCTTTAAATATAGATATCAATAATTAAAATCAATTTTTTTTTATTTATCTTTTAACCATGATAGTAAAAATGTGCTTCAAAACAGCATTTAGATTTGGTATTAAGTTATGCAAAAATACTTTAATAATTTTCCTGGCTAGATACAACATATTTTTCAAATATTTCACAGCATATAATAATTATAGCAACATTATAATATGCATATCATAATTTACAATGATGCAACAGTAAGAAAGAATATTAATGATAAAAAAAAAAAAAAAGTACATTACTAATTTAAGAAAAAAACACTAGGCTATTTTTCACTATTAAAATGACTGACAAAAAAATATTAAGAAAACCTACCATAACCTTTAGAATCATAGACATTGATACCAGAAGTTTCCACTGTTGCTTCTTCCAACCAACCAGGGGGGTAACTAATAAGTCTCATACGATAAATATAAAGAGGAATCTGATTTGGTCTTAAACCTAGAGCCTCTCTTAATGTATCACTAAAAAAAAAAAAATAATAATAATAATAAAAAAACATAAATAAAAACAAATTTTTTTTTAATTAGTGAGGAAATATATAACTTATAAAAATAAATAATATTTTAAATATTTGTTGTACTTAACACTTGTTACTTGTTTTGTTGTTTATAACAAGTCATTACCTAATTCGAATTTTTTTACAATTGATATATATCTCTAGCTTCCATATATAATTATAGCAAAATTATAGGGAAAGTAGCATTTTACATCAATATAAAATACTAATGTCATTTTAGCTACAGTAATCTCTCTTGAATTTAACATGTAGAGATTATGGCCTTGCTGGATTATCAAGCATCAATGCACTTTTTAAAGGGGATATCAAAGATAAAGCACATCAGATAAAAATTTAAATAATAAAAACATGTACATATTAAGCAAGAAACACTGTACTGAAACCAAAGTTACAAACACCATATGAAAATGCCAGAAAAAAATATTGCATCATCAGATGACAATAAAAATGCTGCTTTTCAACTAATGCCCAAATCCATATGTTCAAAAATATCAACAAGCATCCATATGAAAAAAAAATTGAAAACAGAATATTGCATCAATGCTGGATTACAGAAAGTGCTGAACATTGGAATGCCAGATTAAAGAGAGGTTACTGTACTTTTAATAAGATACAACAGAGCTATTTAAATAATTCATTTATAATTTTTATTAATGAAAAGGATTTTGATAGTAAGGCAAATTTTTATAGAGCTATTGCTTCAGATTTAAAATTTTATGAATTGAATGTATATAAATAAGAAAATAAAAATTTTGAATGTGTAATCTGATTAGTAAAGGAAAACTAATGTGTCTGAATGGGAAATGCTTATTAAAAAACAAATATCACAATTAAAAAAAAAAAACAAGGAAAAAATTTCTATACCTTATAATTCCAGGCTTAAAATCTGATCCACCTGACTCTTGTAGGTGATAACGCCTAAAAATTGAATTTAAAATTTTTATTTTAAATCATATCTGTATATAAAATTTCTATGAAAATAATACATTAATATAAAAAGGACGGACACTGCATTCTAACAGAAGAATTAAATAGTGTAAGAAATAAAAATAAATTACATAAATAATTATGCATATTTTATGATGCATTAAACCAAAACCATGATAATAAAAATATTAAAAAATTACATAGAAATAATGTAAAATATTTAATATATGATGACAAAATAAAGTATCTCTTTCGTAAGTAAAGTCATACTTTCTTAGAGAAAAATAAAAATTTTGAATTTAAAATTTAATTATATATTAAATTTTTTTTTTTTTATGAGCTAGACATGAAAAGTTATAAACAAAAGGTAAAAACTAAATAATTATTCAATCTGTTTACTGTAAAAATTACAGGAAAAATATTTACTTTAAATAACTTTTTAAAAAAACATAAATAGCAACATTACTTACGTTGAAGAAGCTGCTTGCTGCTTTTTTGCTTGTTTTTTACAATTTGCTACTTTATAATAATCTATTTTATATGGACATTGACTTATAACATGATCTTCAGAACAATTATAGCACGATCTTCTAAATCGTTTTTTTGAAGCACTAAAATAAATAAATAAATACTACTAACTACTAAATATTTTTAAATCAACATTCATTATAAAACAAAATTTTTATACTTTTTATCATTATAAATGAATTGCATTATCAATATATAGAAGAATCTATTTCACCTTTTCTGTGCTTCGGATTCATTCTTATCCTCTTCTGTCTCTAAGATTTCGGAAAAACTTGTTTCATACCTATAAAAAAAAACAATAAATAAAATCCAGTGTTTACTTTATCATTTTTTCAAATGATCATTAATAAATTCAAGGAAAATGTTAAATAATAAATTATCTAGCAAGCTTTCAAATATATATATATATTACATCGCACTTACTATGACAAAATAAATTTTATGTTACAATGACATGTTTTCTAGTTGTAATAATATTGTTTTTAAAAATGAAAAACATATAACTTACTTGATCTTTTAACATTTTGTAACCAGCATATATAATTGAATATAAAACTTACACAGGAACATGGGGATCTTCTTTTATTTCTGATGTTGAATTATCCAGAGCAAATAAAGATTCCTAGATTGAATATATGTCTATGAAATTAATTTATTAATGAATTTCAAAATAAGAAAATATATTGAAAATGTAAAAAACAGAAAATAAAAATTTCTGAGAGTATTTTTCAACTATGTTTTTTAAGTTATGATACAGAATGTTTTTGTTTTTTTTTCTACATTTAATATCTTATTTTTTTTTAAAAATTTTTTAATCTATTTTATAAAAGTAATTATTCACATGCATACAGATTTGTGATAATAAACCATAATTGGAAAATCCTTTATCTTTCCTTTATTTTTACATAATTTTAATTTCTTCCTTTCGATGTTTTCTTCAAAACTAACAGAAAACATGCTCTTATTTTAAGAATTATTATTTGACTATGCAGATAATTAAAAATAATAATAATGAAATAAAATATATAAATAAAGCAACTGAATTGGCAAAATTTTGAATGCTGTATAAATGTAAAATGTGATAAAGTTTTTTATGAAACTCACATTATTATAGAATCTAATAATATTGAAAATAATTAATATTTTGATGAATAATAATAAAAGCTGAATAATTTTAGATAGATGAACATAATGATCATCATGATAAAGTTTTATGAATAACAACATTACAAATCTTTTCGTTGGACTAAAACAGAAACTATTTATTTTCAAAGTTACATTTTTCTACATCACTTTATTTATTCATTTATTTTTTTGATGAAGAATTGAATTGCTGAATGACAAAAACTGCATTGGCAGAAAAAAAAAAAAACCCCTAAAAATTGAAATGAATATACAATGACAAGATGTTAAAAATATTTGTCAAAGAAATTCGTAAAATTCAAAAATTAGTAAACCCACAGAAAAATAATTATATCTAGAGGATATATTTATCTAGAAATATCTAAGCCTCAGGACATTTTAAACCATGTAATTTGTGCTCGTTAGATGACTGGATTGAAGGCTGAGATATCTGATGATGTATCTAAATGATGCATTTCGATAGCCTTATGTGCAGACCTTGCAAGCTGTAAAATTGAAAATAAATTGCCAGTTGCTAACCTGTTTTATAAGACAAAAAGGGGAGTCATGTGATATAATCTAGGACTGTTTGTAAAAATATGGCAATTAAGCATGTGATTGATTGACTAACTACAATCTAAGTAGAATTACCATCTGTTGTAAACCTATCAGTATTCGACTTATATTATATTCGACTTAAAAAGATTTATTGCCCATTGTGTTGTACTCATTAATTAACAGCATGAGAAAGTGGAATGCCTTTATGGATATTGGTAGAGTGATTTACAATTTCTTGGAAGAGAGAAAACTTCCACAGTGTGCAGAAATTATGGAAATTGCAAACTATGGGAAAATAGAGTTAATATCAAGAGTTTTGCTTAAACATTTTACTTCTTTTAAAGTCATTGAAACTTGGTGAATATTGAAATATTCATTATAAATAATAAAATAAAAGTGAAAATGTCAAATAATTGAAAAACAATTTAAGGAAACAATAAGAGAATTATATCTAACTAGTATGGTTAGAGCACTAACAGCTGTTACACTAATCACACCTTAAAAGTAAAGAATACAATACATGAACATAAAAAACAAATCTCGAATTATTCATTAAATATTGTTTGTTGTTTCTTATCCCACTTGGCAAACATTTCTGGGCCAAGCCCACATGTACTCATGATTGAAGGGGAAGGAAGCAGCTTCTGTTATGATGGAACACCCGTAGGTTGAAGCCTGACTTTTGCTCCGTGACTGTGCCTAAAACTGAATTGCCCCTATACAGTTTGGGAATGATGTGGGCGAGAACTTTGAATGGGCTCTGTGACGCTCTACGGTCCTATAAGACCGGGACCTACGGCTTAAAGTGGATTCCGAACCACTACAAACATCCATGGCACCGCCAGGACTTGAACCCGAAACCTGTGGCACCGAGCGCTAGACACTCGGCCATTCAGGCCCCAATTTTGAATGTAAACGGCACGCGGGGTTCCCAGGTGGTCACCCTCCCAAGTACTGACCGCGCACGATGATGCTTGACATCGGTGATCGAACGAGAACCGGTATATATTCAGCATGGTATGGCTGATGGCTTCATTAAATATACATGATACAAGGATATTTCTGAGTATGTTCCAGCATCTATTTCAGGCTTACATGTCAAATTAGCAAGCACCAAATAATTCAAATAGCATATAAAAGAGAACACAATCTTTTATGGCAACCATACTGTCCATCAAAACTAGAAATAGTCAACTATATGATGGCATGGTGTTAAAGCACTTTGTCAGGAAATATAAACATTTATACATACATGCATACACACATAAAGATTTGCCCATTATTGATCACCTATTATTACTGGTGATTCTAAAGGAATTACGAACGACCATCCACATTTTTTAAGAACCAAATGTATAACACCTAACATCATAAAAGGCAGCTCTTTTACAAGTTTTCATAGATTATATAATAACGACTAGAAAATATTCAAACCTCAGGTAGTTCTCGGAAATCCTCCGCACCATTAAAAGAATTTTTTTTAGTTGATAAGAAAGCTCTCAAATCACATACAGAAATATGGCCTTGAATCAAATCGGTTGCTAACTCACTTAAAATAGGTACGAATCTTCTGCAAAAATAGAATCCAATATGAATAAATAAATAAACATAACAGAAATGTAAGCTTAAAAAAACTTAGTTGATTTAGCTTTGTGACTTTTTATATGCCATAATAAAAAACTGTATTTATTTATTTCAGAGTTAAAATTATTACATACTGGATACTTTTAAGGCTTTAAATGTTATTGTTTGTTAGAAGGCAAAGCATACATACTCTTCCAATTCTTTGTTTAGGAAAGATATATTGACTTCAGTACTTAAATCATTGTTCCTCATTTCAGTAAAACCAAATTTTAATCTTTCATCTGAGACAATTAAGGCTTGTTTAGAAAAAAAAATATAAGTTACATAAGAAATTTCAGAATATTTATATTTTTTTAATTAAACATTATCAAGATCAGATAAATAAAGCTCAGTATTAAGAAAACAGATTTAAAAATGCTCTCTTTTTGTTTAATTCATCAGAAATATATAGGCTACACATGAATTTTTCAAAATAATTCATTTCTTAAATATATAAGAAATTTAATTATCCTGAAATAATTCAATATAAATCATTTGACAGTAAAATATGTCAAAGTTAATAAAATAAAAATATTTGGAAAATAAAACATCTTAAGTTTCAGATTTTAATAATTATTCAATAAAAATAGATATAAAATAAAAGAAATAATTAAAATTTTGGTTTTTTATGTATATCAATCTTAACATTGAAAATTTATATTGATTTGATCATGAAGCACTACAATTTTTGCATTATAAAGATAAAAAAAAATTATGCTGATATTTCAATAAGTTAAACAAATAAAAATAATTTTTAATATAGTTTATTATAATTGTTATGTGCATTCAACTGTTAAAATCGTCAATAAAGTGCAGTTTGCAAGCCACATGAACATTATTGATATATATAAAACCATCTTAGTTTCGTTTGCATTCTTAGTATATTTTATTTAAATAGTTATATCAATCTTCATTCATGGGTGCACAGATCTACCTCCCGTGGTGCACCTGGTAACACTTTATAGTGGCTAAAAGACCAGCAACTTGCCATTTTTGTTAGATTAATGAACTCTGTTTCAGCATGTTTTGTTGTATTATTTTTTGTTATGTGTTTCTTTTTTTTTCTTTCTCATTGTTATTTTTTTGCTGTAACTGTTCATAATCTGCCATTGGAAATAAAAATCTTCATTCACTAACAAATTTCATTAAAGTAAATTGAGAATCAAATAAATGTATACCCATATACCCTAAATAATGTAGGCCCATGCCATTTTTAGATTTAAAGGAAGATAAATCACGAAATGCACACTTATTCTTAAACTGATTAAAATCAATGAATACATTTTTTGTGAGATTTCTTTCTGTTTAATTATATGTTGAACTGCTTTATAATTTTTTTACTTTTAAAAACATAAATTTGATTTTCAAATAATTCATAAAAATGTTGTGACAACAGTTTTGACTTTAAAAAATTTGTTTGAACAGTTAAATATAGATAATTACACAAGAATAACTTTTATTGGTGTAAAAACATGTTCAAAATAAACCAGTAAATGAATTTTCAAATATTATCTCTGACTAATAATTTACTTCATATTCAATAACTATTAAAAGACTGAATTGGGTGGTTTTGTGATAGAAATATTGGCTAAGGTTTAGAATGTTTAAATCAAGGCTTAAAAATATCGCAGCTCACTAATATTATAAAAGGAAAATATATATATATGAATATAAGCACTTCATATACTTTTATAAATTAAAAACTTCAAGGATACTTTCTTGGTTAAGAAAATCTACTTGATTTCTCAAGTAATCTATCTTCTCCAATAAACTAGCAACAAATTCATCATCATGAGAAAAAGTACTTTGATTGAAAGAGACAAAACGTTTATCGCCAATCTCACGATCTTCATCACGAGGCAAAGGGATATGCATATTTGTATCGCAATTATTACCGGACAGTCTATCGTCGTGGAATGATCTGGGATAATGAGATGATGTTCCAAAACGTTGATTAACACGTGATCGAAAAGAAACAGACCGATCTTCTGAAATATTAGAAAAATGCTTGTTTATTTCTTGCTTTCTTTCACTGTGATCATATGATTTGCTCTTAATATCTAGCTGTGGTGAATTTCTCTTGTTATTGGTTTTGGAATCATGCATTTCGTCATTTTCAACATCCCGTTTAATTAAATGAAAGTTGCGTTTACGGCTTTTTGATTTTTTTATACGTCGACGAATACTCTTCGATTTCGGTATTTTCCCTACTACATCCGCCATTATCGAAAAACCTAAACATTTAAAGTTGAGATGTATATAAATTTCTATGAATTTAAATTAAATTATAGTATAGTTTGATTTAATTTATATTTGCAATTACATGAATCTGCTCGAGTACGTTAACACATGAATCTTTATATTTTGATATCTATATATATGAAACATGAGTAATATTTTTTGAATTAAACTGTTATGTCTTATATTTTGCCAGAAAACACAGAAAAGCTTTTTTTGATATTACATGTACGTTCAATAAAAAAAGAACATTTTAATTGGTTAATTTATATTTATCTTTCTCTCCATCTTTTTTTATTTATAGTGTAATAATAAATAATAGCATAACCATTTGTGCTCAATAATAAATGATTTTATTATAATCGCACTAGAACTTTTTCCCTATGCCGTTGGTTATTCATTTACTAGCTCTGGTTTTACAATGAACCTGGGAAAGGAAGACGTCTAAAAAGAGTTCGGTGTTTAAGGTCAAATTGACTATGCTCAAAACATGATTTTCATGAAAAAAGAAACTCTTTTATTTTAAAGATCAGACATTTGCTGCTCAAATAAGATTGGCTTTTATTGTCCAGCAAATATATATATATATGCAAATATTTTATCTATTCATATTCCCTACACAAAATAATAAGCAAACATTATTCATGTAGTGCATGGAAACAAAAAGTAAAATTTTCACTTCATTTTAAGGCCAGTGTTACGTCGAAACCCATAGGGGAAGTCAACGCCCTATGTCCAGAAAAACATCCTGTCTGTGGGGGTGTCTGGCAGGGGGTGAGATGACGGGAGAAAGAGTAAAGAAAGGAGTTGAAACTCAGCGACCAAAGAGAAAGGTTGTGTGGCAGTGCATCTTCGAGCTTGATGGCCGCATAAACTGTGTTGAACAACTACGACCAAAGAGAATGGTCGTGTGGTAGTGCATATTCGAGCTTGATGGCTGCATAAGTAAAAGAGTTCAATAAGTGTAACCAACGGGAAGGTTGCGCGTGGCAGTCCATCTTCGAGCTTGATGGCTGCCTAAATAAAGGAAATTAATTTATACAGTCCACGTTTTTATTTGAATTTATTTTTGTGACTGAGCTATCGAACAGCCAGTAATAAATTAAAATCAAAAATATTTAATAAGTATATTTTTCACAGTTTATAAAAAAAAAGCCACTCCAACAGAAATTTAAAAGTTTTCTTAAAAATTTTTCCTAAATCTAAAATAATAATAATAATAATCATTATTATTTTTTGAATCCATTTTAAAGAATTGTGCCTTTCAAATTATATCTAAAATGTAAAACATTATGCCAGAATAACTTAAATGACTAAATATTTATTTTCAAAGAAATTAATTTCTTTCACAGAAATTATGCACTAATCTAGGTAAAAAGTATTAGAATTAATAAAACTTTAATATAAACATGATTTGTTAATGTTTGTAAATAATTATTTCAATTTGTATTATTACTTGTTACATAAATAAATTAATTAGTTGAAAAATTTTTTATTAAAAAAAATTGATTGAAAAATGGTTAGAAAAGAAATTTGCATTTTGTTTTCCTACACGTACAGAAAAAAAAATGAACACATTTTCTAATCATTATTCATTAACTAAGGCATCTCTTGAAAATTTCCATTTAATAGAATTATAAAGCTTATTAAATGAAATATTTAAATTTTATTTATCAATTTATTTACACTTCTCTCCCAAGACGTTTTTACATATTAACTATAAAGATCACAATGCAATAATGCCACATAGAATATTTAGATGGGGTCAGCAACTTCAATAATTAATTTCCTGAATAATTTATTGATATTAAACCTAATATACCAGCAGTATTTTAACAGAAAATGGAAATGTTATGGCAATCATTTGCATAAGTTATAAATTGCCATATTAATAATAATGAATAAGTAGCCTTCAGCTACAATGAATGTATTTAGCCAGTATTTCTTTTTCATTTCAGAAATACTATATACTGCCCTTCTTTCCAAAAATATAAACTTGAAAATTTTTCTACAAAATAAATGTTTTTAGAATAATCAATTGACACTTAGTAATCTTTATAAAAACTTTTTTAAAATAAAACAATTCCAAGATATGATGTTATAGTCAGTACATATTAAGCATTTATTTAATTTTAATAAAGCAAATAAACAATTATTCATCACCATATAATAATTGAAATAATTTATCTTTCTTTCATGTTCAAACTTACAGATGATAATAATATTGTCTTGTGATCAAATTAATTTAAGGAAGTTAAAATGCTTTTGTAGTAATGGTTATTTTTTAAAAAAAAACATTGTTTTATTACATCATTTTTATTCAAACTGAAGGAAATATTTAATATAATAAGAACCATAGTTTGACTTCCTAAAAATTTTCCAAAATGAGCTAAATCAAGAAATGAAAAAAATCAGAGGAAATATATTAATTTTTTTTTTCCATGTACAACAGCAGAAGCAAAAACCTTTAGCAATAGAGGACTATAAAATTGACAACAATGTGCTTGAAAATTTTAAGAGAAATTAGTTAAATTAGAAATTAATTCTTCTTGTAATCGCATTTAAATTTTAATAATCCTTGTATATTAAATATATTTCATTTGTTTAACTTTCTTGTATTCCTTACTCAGTTGAACTTTAAATCTTCTTAAGTTCCTCCCTCTCCTCTAATTTTTCTTTTTCATAATCTAAGCAGATCTACTTTCCCTCCCCAGGAGTGAATAATCAAAAAATGATTTCCATAGCTGGGCAAATTGCATTTTTGCAGTAGCTCTCTCTCTCTCAGTAATTTCACAATTTATTTTTACATTAACAGCTCTTCTTCAGACTTCAAGGCATATACAAATTAATTATATATTACTTAGCAATTGATTGATGTGAAATAAAATCTTATTATTTGTACCAAAATTAAAATAAATCATTTCAAATGATGTTCGAAATTCAATATGTTACTAATTTATTGATACAGACATTAATTTCCAGAAGAATATTAAAATTAGAAACAATGTTAAAATTAATTTTTTATTTAATGTAGATTAATAAATGAATCCATTACTGAATTGGATACATTTCAGTAATGAATGTATTTATTAATACATTTATAATTTTTAGACATAACAATTTTCTTTATCCTTCTTGCAACTTCGAAATATTTTGGAATACTTAGCAATGAATATTTTCAACCAAAAGTTTTTTCCACCAAAAAAATTATACAATCAAAATAGGATAAATTCTTTCATCAACCAGTAGCATTTAATTTTTTTTTTTTTTTGAAATAGAAATAATTTATTAAATAGAGGGGGAATTGTTATGATAATGCTATCCTCAGATTTCACCTCTTTTTGTAAACATTTTAAAATCCTTTAAATAACAATAAATATTGATAAAATAAAATAAAAAATATGTAGACCAAATTATAGTTTTAAATAATATAAACAGCACTAACTAAGCCAATTAATTCTTTTAAGTAAAAGATTCACAAAATGAATTGTGATCTTTTAGGAAATTTCATCATATCTATTTTTGTTTCATGTAAAAATTTATTTAATTAAAATATCGCAACCAAACTCTACAGGCACATACACACATAAAGCTTTTTCCAAACCATATAAAAATCATGTAAACAAACAACCAAAAAAAAAAACATAAATAAAATAAGGAAGAAACTTTTTTTTTTTCATCCACTTAAAACTTATAAATAGGAATGCATGATTAAATTCATAATGAATTAGTTCATGATTTGTTTAAAATGTTTTTATATAGCAAAATATACTCAATAAATATTATAATCATAGTTTACTGTAGTAGTATTTGTTGAGTAAAACTGAATACTGTAAAAGTAACAATTGGAATATTTTTTAAATAAAAATATTTAACATACAAATCTCACAGAAATGGATCATTTCTGATTAGACATATGAAATGATGTCATTTATACTTTGCCATCATCAGTATAATAATGTATTATTATTATTCCTGCGATAATAATAATAAAAAAAGTGGCTAAACAATTTCTATTCTACACACAACACATTTGGTTACATATTTCTGAAATATTACACTTGTTCAGTAGCGAAAATGAAATACCTGAAAAATAAATATATATGAAGAATCTCGTGAAAAAAATATCTTTGAAGCTTTATAAGAGTAGTGTTAATAATTACAACTTAACATTGTTGAAATTTTTTTTTTATATGGCCCCCTTAGCCAAATTGATATCAACATGTGAAATGTCGACCCATCACAAGTCTCATCCCTCACATACTCAAGACCGTGATTGGTTGATGCTTCACACTCACTGCTGGGGGCAGCTTTATAAATTGATTTTTAATTTTCTCTACAGTTGGCTAATTGAAAGTAACCAGTTCATCATTTTTCATCCTTGCATTTTTTTTTTGTGTTTATTTGATTTGAAAAATAAATATTTTTAGAAAGATCAACTTTCTTAACAAATGAATCTGCTGATTTTTCTAGTTTTAATACCACTTTTTCAATGCACATTTTTTATTTTAAATATTCCATTTCTTGTCATGGCTTTCCTTTTATTTTTGGAAAATGTTTCTTTTCTTCGCTCCTCTGAAAAACATCAATCGATATGTTGCTGCCTACTCTTTTGTTTTTGGAACTTGTATCACTAAATTTTTGTGAATTCTATAATATACAAATCATAAATCAATATCTTGAGACATACACAAATATTACTTTAATGTTCCCCTCATCTGTTTATTTGTTGACTAAAAAGTTTCTTATTTACAGAAGCTAATTGTGGCAATTGCAAAGTAAAATTTAAAAATCCTTCAAATTATGCCACAAAAAAGGGCGGGAAATAAAGAAAGATAAATATACACCATATTCATATCAAAATTCTAAAAGAAATTTGCACATTAGATCTTTCACAAAAAAGATTTAAACATTACGACAATTTAATTTTTTTTACTATTAACTAATTTTATTTATGAATATTTTCCCATTCAATTTGCACTTCTTTTAAGGTAAATATTTGACATTCCTGTCTGAATCTTGAAAGTATAAGGAAATTTTTTTTTTTTTTAAGTATTTTATTCCTTAACATTATATTAGCAGTAACTTAACAGGCAGATTTTCTTTTGAATAAAATTAAAATTTACTAATTTTCCATGTACTAATTTTTTTTACAACAGAATTAAAAATATTACAATATTTAAACTTTTGCAAAAGCCCTTTCAGAGACTGGGTGATTGGTGATGTTATTTACTTGCCTTTCATATTTTCTGATTATGTTTCATTCAAATTTATTTAGCAGTCGTTAACAAAACTATCCCATTCCATTAAAAAATTAGAAATCTAAAATGAAAATTAAAGGACACTTTTAAGAAGCATGCAAATCCTATTATAAGGGCAAAAAATAAATAAATAAAAGATAAATTAGCAAAAATATATAGAGAAATATGTATAATTAAACACATTACATGCTGCTTATAACTATTTAAAGCAATAATAAAAACATTTTCAATAATGAGCATGAAAAAGAAAGAAAAATCATTTTGTTAAACAACTTCATTGAAAAAAGTATTTAGTTAAAAAAGAACAAATTAGAATTTCCTCATATCTTTTTCTTCAACATATAAATATTAAAATTAAATAGTTGCAAGTCAATTTGATATTAATTGCTTTATGTATAAATGGATTTAGACAATCAAGAGGATATCCCCCAAAGGTCATTTCAACCTCCCACCACAGCTAAATTCCTTTTCCCCTATCCCTCGATCTCAATGATCCTTTCCTGCTCAAACTTTTGATGGACTGTTACACCAAATTCTAGAATTTGACAGTTGACCTCCTCTGCTTACTGGACACCAATACATTAAAACTCAAAAACAATTTGATGTATCCAAAAATTTAGCAGGCCAGTTTTCCTTTACTTTTGATTTTCAACTTTGCCTTTTGCTGTCGATCTTAAGTGGGTAAGAAGGAATATGAAGGCTTAAATCATCTATGGTTCTTTTATTTCTGACATCGCATAATGAGTCAGGGGTTGGATACTGGATGGGGATAGAGAAAGGATTATTTTTCATTCCAATTTAGTTAAGGTCAACCCTTATGTTTATGCTACCTGTTTAATATGTGTTTACTGATACATTTTGCAATATATCTGGAAATAAGAATTTTTTATTTCAAAGATGGAATCCAGACATTATTCATGATTGTATCAGGGTATTATAACATGGATTTATATAAGAGACCAATTTTACTCATAGGCAAGTTCATTATATTCCTTATTATCCCTTCTAATATTTATGACTTAAAACCCACATCCTTTTTCTCTCATAAAAACAATGCTTTTTTCATTTAAAATTCTGTTGTATGGGAATTTGCAAAAATACTATTTTCTTAAATCACTTCATTTTTCTTTGTCATAGTTTTTTCATTTCAGTATATTTTTTTAGTAACACTTTTTTGTTTGTCTTTAAATTCTGTTGCTAATATTTTTATTAAAACTTCATTTTATGGCCCAATATGTTCTTTTCTTATTTTTAATTTCATAAAAAACACTGCTTTTTCATTAAATTCTATAGTGCAGAAATAAGAGAGGTCACAGCAATAGGGTCGCATTTCAATTGGAAATGTGATTCATTTTTTTTTTTTTTTTTTTTCTTAACTTGGAAGCCAAATAAACGTCATCAAAATTCTCTTTCCCAAAAGTGCAATTTAACCCTAGTGTTTATAAAATAAAGGAAATTTGAAGAAGGAGGGGAGGGGCGACCTTCTTACTTTATTTTAAAAAGGAATAAGAATTTTAATTTAATAATAAATTAAACTTCAAATGTAAATATAAAGTACAAACTTCATTTAGCTTTAAGAAAACAAGATAAACAAAACAATTTCATTTTAGTAGCATCAGCATTTATCAATTCAATGATAATATTACTAGAATTCAAAATGATGGTCATATTAATAGAAATGAAAAATGTCCATTTTAAATTTTGAAAAGTAAGACATTTGTCCATGTAGTTCAATAATCATAACTATAAAATTGACCAATAAACTCTAAAGCAATAAATAATATGAGCATTGTTTGTTTTTACTGGGTAATGATAATCTTAAATAGTTTTTTAAAGTATTAGGCATTAATAATCTAATTTAAATATTTTCTGGATATTTATAACATTTAAGCAATTTTATTTATTACAAATTTACCTTGTTCAATCAATTCAGCACGTAGTAAGGCAAGATCACAATAAATTGCATTATGTCAGTTTTTAAACATTTTAAAGAAAAATTAATATGTGCTTATTTTTTCACCTCAGATTTACTTTTACTTGAACAAAATACATAAAAAAAATTCTAAATAGTACTTGCTCAGTTCTATAGAAATAAACTATTGCTTTTGATAACATTACTATTATTGTCAAAATCATTCAATATTATCTATCCTTTTATATGCTTAGTAAAATTAAAAAAAAAAAAAATTCATGCATTAACTTAAAAGAGTGAATAAGGTAATAGTTTTATTTTTTTGAATGTAGCACTATAAACAAAATAATTTCAAAGAATGATTCAGATCTTAAGCATTACAAAAGTAACGTACAATCAGACATATTATGCAACAAAATAAAATCACATACTTACAAGAACACATTTAGAAATTAAAAGAATCAACAAAACATTTGGGGGGAGGTCATTTATTTGATAACAAAGCAGAATAGTATATAATTATCTTAATACAATTCTTACTTAATATTCAAAATTAAAATCAAAATACGAAGAATCAAAATTCTGAATTCGAACATAACCGTCCTCTCCACCACTGCTAAAACTTTTCCCATCTGGATGAAAAGCAACACTGTTGATAGGTCCAAAATGACCAGATACTCTTGCAAATTCTTCTTCGAAGACCAAATGATAAAAACGTGCAAAAAATTTGCCAGCTCTTGCAGATGTTGTTGTGACATCCATGGCCTCTTGACCACCACCCAAAACAACATGTTCACGAATTGGAGAAATTGCAGCAGAATTCACTGGACGCTCGGTTTTATAAACTTTCAATAAATCCATGGTTTTGGTGTCAAACAGCTTCGCTGTATGATCTTTGGAAGCAGTGATGAACATGGTTTGATCTTTATAATACTGGATATCATTGACAACATCACGATGATCCTGTTTTGAAGCCCCTCGTTGCAATGTTTTCAAATCATATTTCGCCAAAGCACCATTTTCAAGACCTGTAAGCAGATATTCATCCAAAGGTCCCCAAACAGCACTGGTTACTTTGTGACCCGAAACTGGAATGGAACAGACTTGCCCCTCGCCACACATCTGGGCAGGATCCAATGTATCAACAACTTTGATCTCACACTGCTTACCCATACTTTTGTCAGTGGAATACATCAGAAGCTTCCCCGAATAAGAAAAATTGCAGGTACGAACAGATGTGTCTGTCTCGACCATCTTTAAACAAACGCCGGTTTCCAAGTCCCAGAAACCACATTTCGCATCAGCTGCTCCAGTAGCGACTTTGGTGGAATCCCAATTGACGTCTATACACCAAACAGAACCATTATGACCATCGAAAGTTCCAAGACGCTCTCCATTAACAGAATACCACACGTTTGGTGTTGGATCTTTTGAACATGAAAACAAAAGATCACCTTCTCGATTATATTTAATTTGCGTTATAGCTCTTTCATGACCGTGAAGCATTAAAGGCTTCATCTTTATAATTTAATTATTATTCAAGTTATTAATCAAGATATCATAATCTGAAACGGCACACGCAGGCCTATTTTGAAACTACGTTACAGTTAAAGTTAACTGCAGCTTTATTATCTTTTCTCATAGATACTTTTTTATTAATAATTACTATAATTAATTTAGAAAGAATTAATCAATTTTGAAATATATTTATAATGCTAAATTTTACAATTACCTATTATTTATTTTACAAAACCTTTAGAGAAAGTAATGAATTTAATATTCTCGACTGGAGTGCTTCATTTAAAATAAATATGCCTAATTACACCATCTCAAAAATGCGTTTAACTAAATAAAAAGTATTACGAAGTACAACTTGGTCAAAAAAAAAAAAAAAAAAAAAAAAAAAATATCTGCTCGTGAAAATGTGATAAATTAATAAAACACTTTCCCTTGTCAAATGAAAAGGTTGTTCTGAAGAACATGATAAACAACCTTTTTATAATTGAAAAAATATAAAAATAACGTAATTTGTAAGTATGAAACCGAATTAAATCAGAATTCCGAACTGATGTCTCGTATTGAAAAGTAAATTCTCATCCTTTTTTCCTCATTTTCAAAAGAAAATATAATCCAAAATATAGAATTCATTATAATTTATAATTTCATTTATATTTTACATTAAATGCATGAAAATGATTGATGCCTATTTTAGATTAAACATGTTTTTCATAGAATAGAATACATAGAATACATTTCGTAGAATCTCGAAGATGTCACGAACATGATGTCACATCTGGTTGCGCGCGCTTTTTCTGTGACTACACTTCCTTTAGCCCCAGTCTGCTACTTTTGAACGTTTTATTATTATTATTTTATTTTTCCACTGTTTTTAATTCTCGTGTTAAAAACATTTTTTCCCTTTGTAGTTTAAATGCTTTCTAATTACTTACTTACTTATGGCTGGACCATCTTCTTTAATAAACCTGCACTTACAGGATTTGAAGCTCCTTCGGGATATTATGCTTCGTGAGATTTAACTACCAATAACCAGTACTAAGTACCAAGTACTTGATATTGTTCTTTTCTTATTTATTTAATGACGGGCCATTTTAAAATCCTTGTCAATTCATGTTTGTTTTAATGAAAATGTAACAAATTCTGTCGCTGCTCAACTTAATAGCTATATTCCATACCTCGAAAATTGGTTAATCACATGGAAAATTAATAATAAGCTACGTAAAAGCATATGCCTCCTGCTAACTCAGAAGTTCAATATTGATGTTTTAATAACGGGGATGGCCCTTTTGGCCAGTCTGTCCCTTTGTCTTATTGAATATAAGCTACCTAGGGTTAGTTTTTGATGCAAAATTAAGCTTTTCTTCCCATATTTCCAAAGCAGTTACTAATGCAACTGCTGTGAGCAACAACTCAAAGTTTTAATTTCTTGTAAGAGCAGTCTAGAGATCAGACATAAGCTTCTACTCAACAAATCAGTTCTTCGACTAATTCTCTTATATAGTTGTGCTATATGGGCATATACCTCAACTCAAAATCTGCTAAGTTGCAAGGTTTTCAAAACAGCTGATAACAAGGATTGTCAATACTCCGTGATTAGCGTGTCGGAAGCATCGTCACAAAAATCTGGAAATTATCCCATTATAAACTATATTTTGAAAATTTCTAAGCATTTTCATGAAAAATGCCTTTAAATTGCCCCAACGCTTTCCTAACATCTAAGCACATTCTAGGGGCCCAGCCATCACTCCCCATGTATTGCTATTGGGTAGGGTGCTAATCGAGGCCAACTTAAAGAAGTCCTGCATAATGAAGCTGCGCCGATGCTAGCGGCCGCTATCGTGAAGACTTTTGATTTGATCTGACTTTAATAATAATATTTTAAATCCATGGACACGATAACAACAACAGCATGCCTTCAAATTCATAATGAAGCTATTCAAACCTTCCCTGTCTATTATGCTGTAGTTCTTAGGTGCAGAAAAAGGAATCATGTCGTCTACGACACGCGATGTTATTCTGAGTCGTTTCCACGACTCAAAAGAGTATGGGGACTCAATAGATAACCGAATAGCTGAAATTAATAATTTCAAGAGTTATATTTAGCTCCCTTAAAATTGTAATTTCACTTTTGCTGCGATGTGCACCTTAATTTGTTTCAAATGCTGGCCATCTCCTTTATTATACATTTTGCATAGATCAGTGGCGGCATCTTGTAGTACGTTTCTTCATAAATCTTTCAAAAGTAGGAATTCCGTGGGAATTTATGCTGATTTTCAGCGCCTTGTTCTTTTCTGAAGTTTTGTTTCAGCTTATTATTATTCATAAAATTATGGATATTGTTTAGGTAAGGAGATTTTTCGTGCCCTTGATCAGTTTTCTTGACAACTTTCAACGTTATTATAGTTTCTTTAAATTTTTTTTCAACAGCGATTCTATTTGATTTATTTAAATTGCTTTCACGTGCCTTTTTATATAAAATAGTTTGGAATTCTATAGTTTTTTTATTTATTGAATCTGTTTTCTTTTTTTCTGTTTTGAATGATAACTGATGAACATAATTCATTGCCTGAATATAATTTATTAATCCTTTTTCTTTCTTTGTTTGTTTAAAATTGTTTATGCGTATTTTTCTTACATTAAATTCTAAATTTTATAGGTAACCTGTAAATCAGGCCAACCGATTATTTATTATAGTTTTTTTTTTTTTTTTTTTTTTGTCTTTAATAGGAATATTGAAACCGATCTCTAATTATATCAGATTAATTTTAATCGCTGTCTTAATGTTTCTTTTAATTTTAGGGTTAAAGTTTTTTTTTTATTTTGTTTATTAATTGATGCAAATACAGGATGGTTCAATTTTTATACATTCTTGATGACAGAGAGTTTTTCTGGGTTATTTTGCCCAGGTACTTCTATTTCCTTGTCCGTATTATAGTATGTGGGCCAGTGTGATTCTTAGTTGAAACTTAAGCCATCACAATACAAAATCCTGAAATTCTCCCACAATAGTAATATTTCATATTAATACATTCAATACAGTTAATACATTTAGTATTATTTTTAAAGGCAAGTAATTTTCTTTATCCTTGTGCAATTTCGAGTAGCTTAGAAATCTGAGCAATAAATATTTTTATCGAAAATATAGTATCAATTTTTCAATGGATTTCTTGAGGTAAAAATATAATTTAATTTTTTTAATAGAAAAATAATTAAATTGTTCTCTGAATTTTTTTTTCATGCTATCTTTACATTAAAGGAGGTAATTAATTGAATTTCGAATTATTTTTAAATGATTTAGTAATAAAAAATAAGCGATTCATTTAAAATTGACAGCTTTTATGTTTATGGTGAGTTATTTCTATTTGCATAAGCGAAAAAATTGTTTTTCGTTTTTAAAATTAAATTAAAATTAGATGTATCCAATTTTGGGCAAAATAGAAAATTTGTATTCAGAATAAAAAAAAAAAAAGCAATATGTCGTGATGAACAATTACTTATAATGAATAAATATCATAAGTATGTTTTTAAATAAATACTGTCTATGAAATCTTAATTTTAAGAATTTTATTTTTTTAAATATAAAATAACGGTAAAGTTTCTGTAGAAAAGAATACAGCTTATAAAACGAAGTTTACACTATAATCGAAAATAAAAAAAAAAATTTTCCTTTTTTTTTTCTAGTCACAAGAGAAGAGGAATCACAAGTACTTATAAGTAAAATTTTAAATTAAAAATATAATTATTTTAAAATTTGAGATTTTATAAAATAATTAATGTAGACTGATAAATAAAACATATTTTAATTAAATGCGAAGAAAATTTCAACAATTTTTAAAAATTTGAAAAATTTAGCAACGAAGTAGAAAAATTTTGTATGTTGGCGAATAATTTGCAAATGGCAAATATATATATAATTTGAAATTAATTTAAGATAGCACATTTATTTGAAATATATTTTTAGAAACTAATAAATAGCTATTTTAGAAAATAAATACATTTAAATAATATAATTGTAAATTGCTATTGTAGAAAAATGTTAATTTTTTTCAATTTATAAAAAATAAAAACAAATAAATAAAATCTACCCTCTAATAAATTAATATATAATAACTAATAATATAATATAATATATATAACAACTAATAATATAATATAATATATATAATAACTAATAATATAATATAATATATACAATAATTAGGGGCCTGAATGGCCGAGTGGCTAGCACTCTGGCCCTCGGTACCACAGGGTTCGAGTTCGGCGGTGCCATGGATGTTTGTAGTGGTTCGAAATCCACTTTAAACCGTAGGTCCCGGTCTAATAAGATCGTAGAGCGTTGCGGGGACATTGTTACTCCGCGTCCGTATCTTCAAGTTACACGCGCCCCATGGGTTATGCAAAGTGAGTAACGTCTGTGCAGCGCTTGCCTTAAGGCATCCAAGACCAAGCTGTCTAAGTGTTTGCCAGCTGCATTGGAACAAAATATATGTATATATAATAACTCTTGTGATAGTTAATAGATGGCGCTACAATAAGAAAATTTTTTTCTTGGTGCCGATCATTGGATGCGGATCATTTAAAAAAATTTATTCGGGCACATTTCTTAAGAACAGCAGTTAAAATCTATAATGGAACAATATGGTTTCGAATCTCCTAAAAAAAAGGAATTTCTTTCTATCAAAATAATTTAAAAGCTCAAATGAGCTTGAAACATTAAGCTTTTTTTTTTTTTTTTTTAAGAGCTTTAGCTTAAATAAGCTAATTTAAGGTTTATGAATATTCAACCAAGTTATTAATTAAGCTGCTTAATCAATCATTGGTTATAAAATACATTAATTGAAAATAATTAAAAAAAAGTGTAAATAAAATGATAAATATATTTTTAGAAAATTGTTTTAATGTAAAGAATTTTCTTTAATTGGTTTAATAGCATTATTATGTAACAAGTAATTGAAATAGAACGAGTGAAAATTTTTGTGAAGCACTCTATATACTTTCCAAGTTCTGTTATGAAAAATCACAGTCACCTATAAACAACAGAGATCTGTAAACAATTTTTATGTTTTATTTAATTTTGTTATTCATTTTTGTAATTCTCTTTTAACAAAAATATCATTAATTTTTGCTTTGTAACATTAATAAAATTTGATTAATAAATTGCAGTTAATTATTCAAGACATTTCAACTAGAATAAGGCAAATGAAATTTAAGCTTTTATTATGAAAAAAAAAAAATTTTTTTGGGGGAAGGAAAATTAAAATAGAAAAATGAAAGAAATTCGTTTAAAAAACAACAACAGCAACAACAAAAAAGAACAAACAAGAATTCTTCATGATATTAAGTTAATATTTTAAATTTCAACTGAAGCATTTGTTTTAACAAAAACACAACATAGTTTTTGTTTGTTTATGAATTATTGAAAAATCCAATAAAATCAACACTAATTTAAATCAATCCGAAAAATTCGTTCTGGAAACATTTAATTATTCTTCATTTTTAGTTAGTTATAATTATCCGAAAAATTGAATTCATTCTTTTTATATTGCCTGTTAAATTAAAAAGTTTATGAAGAAAAAAAAATTTGTAAAGATTAAAAATTGGATTAATATAACTTGAAATATTTATTGAAAAAAATAGAAACAGTATTTTGTCGTTTGAATATTATTAATAAAATTTCACAGGCGCTTTCATAGAATGGAACACTTTTAATTCATTGGAACACAAATGGGTTAACATTATTTTATTAATTTGAAGGTTAGGCCGAACTTTATTTAAAACAAGTGAAAGAAAATTGTTCATTTTAATCAGAAAGAGGCTTTATTTGTAATACATCATTCCTCTTTTTTTCCTTCTTATTAATAGATTAATTTCTGTAAGTTCTTCTTTCATAGTGAATCCAAGATAATTTTTGTAAGCCTCGTCTTCTGAGAAATTTTGCTCAACACTTTATTTGGCTTGCTGCTTTTGGTCACTATTTTTGATAATGATTGTATGATTTAAGCATACTATGTTCTATTACTCGTTGTTTGTATGATTTAAGCATCACTTATCTACTTCACACTTAATTATGACATTAGTTGTCAGAGTTTGGAAAAAAAAAAATTATTTTTATGAAAGATTTGGTAGTTGGATTTTTATATACCGACTTCCGGCACCGACTGCCCACATCTTTGAAAAAGATGAAAACAAATGAACAGCATGCCTTGATTGCTTTATATCGACGACAACAAAGAAGTGACATGTGTTAAATGCTTTGTATTGATGAAAACAAAACAATGAAATATGTCGATTTCTTTGTATCGAGGAAAATAAATGATCGACATGCGTTGACTGCTTTGTATCAGTGAAAACGATGTCTGAAGACTTTAAGCTAATCTGGAGCAGCCTGGATAGTTATTGGTCATTTAGAATAATTTTTTAGCTACTTAGTCATTTATTTTTTAATAATGCAATCCGATCACAATTCCCAGTGTGTGAATTTTGGTTGTGACCAATCTGTGCATCCTTATTCATTTGGTAAAATGCTTTGACAAAGGCTGGACAAGAGGATAAATGAACTTTTCATATTGTACATCTGATAGTTTTTAAAAACACTTTTATGTAAGATATAAAAGTGTTCTACATTTCTGGTACTAACACTTACGTTCGTCGAAGTTACAGATAAAATAGAAAATAAAATTTTCTCACAATCATATAAGTAGACTAAAAAATGGCGGCCAGTCTTCAGAGAACAGACGATTCCCGAACTCGTTTATAAAGATAATAATTTATTTTTTCCAAATTACTCGAATTTGTCTTAAAATTAAATGTTTAAAAGAGGCAATTAAATTGTATCTTCAGTTGCACTAGCAAAGATAATTATTATTGTACCAAGAAGAGATTAAAGATTTTTTTTCAGCACTGAGACTTATAGAAATCTGTCTTAGATCCACAATGACAGAAGATCTTATAGAAGCTATTTTAAATAGGATTTAATGTAATACAAATATAATTTCTTTGTAATTCAAATGTAGAATTTTCTTTCACTTGTACTTAATTATTTTGCAATTCTTTGCTCTGTCAATTTGGTTATTTGGTCTTGTTGTTTTTATAGGGCATATATTACATGTTATATATAGAGAGAGATATTTTAGAAAGTATACGAATGTCTTTTAAATGAGTGTAAATACCAAACCTTAGAAATTATTAAAAAATATTTTTTAATGCAAAAACTGTGCTTGTAGATGCAGGAGTCCAATAAAATTCATTACATTTATTTTACAAATTTTCTAAATGCATTAGTAAATATAGTTGTTCATAAAATTACGATAAAGAAATCAGGAGTCGGCCATTTTTTGATTGACGGCTCATCCCTGTTTAATTGGGATAACATACATGATAAAAAAACTTTTGCATTCAACTTATTAAACACGTAAAGAGGAAAACAAAAATAACTAAACACGAAATACTCTTTTCAAGAAGAACCTCAGGCAAAACCGCCTTTGCAGAGAGAGAGGAAAAACCAACATCCATTCTGAATAATGTTTCCTCAACATGAAAAACCAACAATGAATCTCGTGTCTCGCATTAAAAGCTGCGGATCAAAAGCCAAAAAGCACTTCCGCAAAGCCGTTTAAATAAAGCGAATTCGTTCTGTAAAAGTGACAAACGGCGTTTATGAGCCGAGTATTCATCAGGGAAACAAATTGCCACCGGATTATATCCACCTGCTAAGCAGAGAACCGGGTCACAGATGGACATGATCCCTACAGGGAATTTCAGTATTGTGTTTTCTTGACTGTCTTTAAGGACCAGTTTTCCTTGTTTTTTTCATTTCCCTATTTTTAATTGCAAACTTATCACTTTTCCATGCTAAATTCTTTTCCCCTTTCTTCTGCAGCCCCACCTAGTTTTTAATGCAGGTGTTTTTGGAGACAATTAAAGCGATTGTGACTTTCTTCAAGTCAAGGCGTCACAGATCTGGCATTCGAAAGGACAGTTTTTTTCCTTTTTAATTGCCAGCAATAAATGTTGTCACGCGAAAGAGTTGTGTTGTGTCTTGAATCAGAATTGTGTGGTTTTTCTTGCTTTATTATCTTGATTGTTTAAGAAGGAGGGAAGGAAACGAGAACCTGTTGTTGTGCTTTTGTTGTGTGGTAGTTTCAACGAAATTGGATTAAAAAAGCAACATAAAAATTTTATAAGTAAAAAGAAAAAAAAAGCAGAAGGAATGTTTCTGATAGTAGCGTATGGTAATAAAAAAATATTTAGACAATTTAATTACTTTGTTCCATCAAACTTTTTTAAAAAAAAAGCAATTAAGATAAAGTTGATGTGCTTAAAAATGAGTCCACATAAAAAAATGCTATAAAAACTATCCTCGGATTACCAAAAACTGGTTTTAATGGAGATTATATATTTCGATAGAAAAAACAACAACAATTAGATGAAAAATTGGAGTTTAGTTTGACAAAAAAAAAAATGAGAATAACGATAAAAAGAATCTTTAAATGATATAATTGTGTTTTTTTTTTAAATAAAAAATAATAAAAATAAAATTGTTGTATTGTAAAAATGAGTTCATATTAAAAAAATGTAAAATTTACCTTCTAATTATAATTCATTAGTTTTTATAGTAATAGTGTATATTAAAAAAGAAACGATAAATCAAAATTAGAAATAATATCTTAATATTTGCGAAAATTGTATTAGTATATGACATTTGATAAAATTTTAATTCTGTTATAATTTGATAAAATAGGGCTTAATTAATTTTTTTAACTATCTATTAATTATACAAAAAATTTCTTTCAAGTTTTTGATGGTTTTAAAAAAATTTTAAAGCAAAAATATGAAAATGAAAACAAAATTAAGATGGTTAATATTAAGATGATTAACGTTCCCCACAAAATTGCAGTGCATCAATTTTTTTTTTTTACAAAAACATATTTTAGAATATTTTTGAAGATGACCCAAATACTGAAGAAATACAAAAATGACATATGGTGATAAGAACAGCTTTCAAACTTTTTATAATCCATTTCGAGTAAAACTAATTTGAACGATAATGGCTACAACCATGTGAAATATTTTAGGTAAACTGACGGTCATTAAATTGTGAAACATATACTCATAGATTAATAATAATATTTAGTAAATTCTAGTTTAGAATTTAAAAATTTCATGCAAAAATAACTTATCAAAGATTCAGATATATTTAAAATTATATCACATGTTAAAATTTAAAACACTTCCAGTATTATTATAACATTTCCGTTCTCAGTGGATTCCATTATTGTCTTTTAGCATTTAAAATTATCACAATTTTATTTCTCATTTAGGTACTTACAATATTTAGAAAGGCAATCTATTATTTTTAAATATAATTTTTCTAAGTTGAATAAGAAGGTGGATAAAATATAAATGATAACTTTTTTTAGCAACAGAAAGCTATTTTATACTTTTGTTATGACAATAATGAAAAGTTGTTTTACAATTGAAAGAATGTTTCTTTTTTTTATTTTTATTCCTTATTTATTTAATTTTTTGCTAGCATTATGATTAACCAGGAAAGTCCAATGCAGTTCATTGTAAAATTTTCAACGCAAGAAAATGTCAAACATAGCATTGATAGTTCTGTCCAAGTTTTAAGAATGCAAAATGACCGTGGAAAAGTGTAAAATTCACCTCATTTACCCTGTAGGTTTGGAGAAAGTGTAACAACAGAAAAAATTATTAATATCGACAAAGAAGAAACCAGTAATTGTCAAAGTATTCAATTTATTATTCAGAATCATGGCAAACTGAATCCTTAGACCTTTGCTCAAATCAAAAATTCGCCAGAAAGAAAATTTGTCAAAGACATTCAGGGTCATTGTGTAACAGAAGAAAATACAGTTTAAATGCTTATTTTAATCTTTCAGAAATGTTGGATGTACAATTACACAACTGAATTCAAATGCCTTAGCATGGCACCTATAAAAGGAGAAAAAAACCGTTTATTAATTGGCTCTGGTGTTTCCTGCAATTCGTTAAGTATAGTGTTTGTCTTCCTGAACGGCATACAATTAATGAAGTTACCACTACTTCACAAACGGAAAATAAATATTACAACACCTTTAAGTAATGATGCTTTTTATAAGAAATTTTACAGACACTTAAAATAAGAAAAATGAGATGCAAATGTCGATGTCATCACAGTTTCACCCTCCAATCCTCTGCGAAGTGACGTCTGACCTTTGGATTGGGCAATGGATCAAAGCGCTCGAGGCCTCTCCTTTACGAAATTTGACTTGAGTTACTTCTCGTGATCCATTGCAATGCCTTCACGAAGACATACTACTGTGTCCAAAAAGTAAGATCCATTTTCAATTTAAAATTACCGGGGCTATATGGAATTTCAATTTTTTTTTCTTTCTTAGGTTTCTGGCACTGTCCTTGATATCTGCGTGAAATTTCACGTCAAAATATTCATCAGTGTTTGAGTTACGCCTGAATTTGCAAGACGCTAAAACTGATATGCCCGATTTTTCAAACGTCTGAATTGATTGAGCAAAGAACTTGCATAAAATTTTGTTTGCGGAGACGTATAGAATGTTGAAGATGGCATTCGGTGAGCATTCCTATATCGGAAGGAAATGTTTACAAGTGATATAAACAGTTCAAAGAAGCAGAGAACTCGTTTAAGATGAAGAACCCTCTGGTCGACCACCAATCGTAAAAAAAAAAAAAAAAAAAAAAAATATTAAAATATCTGGTTGTAAAAAAAAAAAATATTAAACCCTTTCTTTTGAAAATCGTTATAGGATAGTAGGCCTTTTCTCCCTACGCGCCAACACCACAGTAGTAATGGCGGGTTGTAAAGATGGCTGCCAAAAATCGCCAAGGGATTATTGCACATGTTAAATTATAAAACACTGAAATGCATGCTTAAAACTATTCCACAGAGCACTATACTTAAACTCGTTTTGCCTCTTTAACGCAAGTAAACAAAGTGACTTTTTTTCTTCTAATGCAGCTGGCAAATAGACCGTGATCTTCGCCATAAGGGCTGCACCTATGTTACTCACTTTGCATTACCCAGGGGGTGCGTGTAACTTGAAGATACGGACGCGGAGTAACAATGACCCCGCAGCGCTCTACGATCCTATTAGGACCGGGACCTACGGCTTAAAGTGGATTCCGAACCACTACAAACACCCATGGGCAAAAGCCGGGACTCGAACCCGATACCTGTGGTACCGAACGCCAGAGATGACAAAGTGACTAGTCCCGTCCAAATGAAGGGCAGAGTCACCATGAAAGTGACCAGCCATTCACGTCACTCCTGACATCGGACAGTGGCGATTGTAAATGTCACGTGAGGTGTATGATCATGTGAGGATCCTATATGTCCCAAGCTGGCGACTGGCTCTGTATTATATTATAATAACATCTATCTGGAGCCCTAAGTAGCGCTGAAACTGCAATTGTTTTGCTTAGCGATAAGTTGGCATCAGACATGAATTCATGTCCTTCAAACATTCAAAAGTGAGCTCATCATTGCTGGCATCAATAAAAGATTCCGATTATGAAATGAGTTTTCGCTGTTTTACTTCCACCCGCTCTGAGAAGGGCACTCCCAAATGTGCGCTCTGAGACTGAGAATTAAGCAATTGCTCTGTTTTGAAAAAAATAAATAAAAAATGGCAGGCGCAACTGTTTTTGCGCGAAGGAATGCTGTCGGACGAGAAGCACGTGTGGTGTGGAGAATATAAAATGTCGCCAGTTATCAGGTGTCCCGATTTCGTGTCCCGCAGAAATTAAAAGCTGTTGCGGTATTTGTATCAGCTGCCCGCCTATCATTCAACATCATGTGTTGAAACATTCTTGGATTGGACTGTAAGGCTGTTGCGTATAATGCGAGAAGACTTTTTTTCCTCGGTAAATTCAGTGAAAGTGAATGCCATAAAATGCAGTGCTAAAATACTTAATAATTTTTTTTCCGAAGAAATTTTCCATTTTTTTTTTTTTCTAAAGCAGATGGCAAACACTTAGACAGTTCTCTTTGATGCCTTAAGGCAAGCGCCGCACCGACGTTACTCACTCAGCACTACCCAGGGTGTAGTGCTAAGTAACTTGAAGATTAGGAAAAGATGCGGAGTAACAATGCCCCTGCAACGCTCTAGCAGCCTGATGGGCAAATAGCTAGCGCTCTTGCCGTTGGTACGGAAGGCTTCAGGTTGGAATCCTGGCGGTGGAATGGATGTTTGTAGGCGGTTCGGATTCCACGTTAAGCTGTAGGTCCCAGTCTGTTTAGCCTAAAGTTTGCAGAAGATGACCGTAGAGCGACAAACCAAACCCGCAAAGCTCTACGATCCTATTGGATAGGGACTTACGGTTTAAAATGTATTCCGAACCCCTACAAACATCCATGGCACCACCGGAACTCGAACCGTAAACTGTGGAACCGATCACCAGAGAGCTAGCCACTCAGCCATTCAGGCTCTTTCAAAGAAATTCATATTGGGAAACAAATTATTTTCGAAAAAAGAAAAAACGAGAAACTTATGTAAGCTGTAGAAGGTCATACTGTTTTTGTTATGTTCTAGATCAGGGGTCTCCAAACTACGGCCCGCGGGCCAAATCTGGCCCGCGGATAGAATTTTAATTTGCCGGTCCGAGCCAAATTAAAAGAAACATATATTCATACATTTCTTTTTCCTTTCTCAATTTTTGTTCTACAAAATCTAAATCGACGGAAATAGCAAGCACAGACAGCTTTCAATCGGAAAAGATTTGCAAGTTGAATTAATTGAGTTATATTCTAACAATCATCTGAAGCAGTTGTTTCTAAATATGCCAAAGATAGAGTTTTACAAATCAATATCGAAAGTAGGTTTCCCAAATTCAATATCTCACGGCCAGAAAATCAGCGCTGTGTTTGCTTCATCTGATATATGTGAACAAGTGTTTTCAACTATGAATCTTGGAAAGAATTATTTCAGAAGTAGACTGACAGATGAGCATTTGCGATTCCTTATAGTGAGGTTCTCACTTCGAACCTCACTATAAGGAACTTTTAGAAATGAAATCTCGACTTCATTCTGCTCATTAACATATTTAAATTGTAATACTTGTATATTGTTTTTAAAATTTTAGCAAGATTTTTCTTGGCCCGCCAATCTTTTTTTTTTCAATTTTTGGCCCGCGACCGAAAAAAAGTTTGGAGACCCCTGTTCTAGATTAATGAACTTGTATAAACTGACTTTTGGATTAGTACAAATACGAAAGTAATTGGATGAAATGCATAAGCGAAATATTATCCAATTTAAGTCTTTGTTTTCCTACTTAGATAGAGTTGAAGATCGCCATATGGGACATTGACTAAAAATCTGTCCAAAGAATTTTAATTCTGACCTCTACTCAGAATGCTTCGGACATTGTCTAATTATTCCAGAGAATATTATTATTTGTGTTTGTGGCTCGTTTGCTGTTGTGTTTCTCTGTGAAGGTTTTCACTTTCATCTGTTTGGGCAAATATTTCGAAGCACCCAGGTAAACAATGGTCGTATATCAAAATTTAAAAGTTTACAAAAGGTCGTATACAACTCTTACCCTTTGGTGTTTTTATTTTTTAGTTAGAAATTGATGAATCGCATCAAGCATATACGGAAAGCAAAAATGGTTACAAGAAAAAAACCATTCTAAAAAGGATTTACAAACGATAAAATATTCTAAATCAAGTAAAAATATTTGGCTGATAACAGTATCGACGTTTTGAGTAAAAAAATATCTTCAAAGTGATTCTATAGTAGCTTACAACTAGCAATCAAATTGACCGAAAGATGTGATGACTAGCGTTCTGCCCTTTAATATCACAGGCGTCAAATTCGAATCCGGCAGGTCAAATTCTGTCGGTGGCATGGAGGTTTGTGAGTGGTTTGGAATCCCCGCTAAACTGTAGGTCTTGGTCTTATTAGCCTAAAGTGCGCGAAATGACCGTAGAGAACAAACCAAACCAGGGAGATGATCGTATTGCTAAATTTCCGTGAAATAGTACAGTTTAGAAGATCAAAATAATTATTTTTTTGCTACATATTAGAAAAAGCCTCTATGGTCGGGTGACTAGTGCTCTGGCGCTCTGTAGAACAGAGTTCGGGTTCTGGCAATGCCATGGATGCCTGTAGTGGTTCATAATCCACTTTAAACCATCTAATATGATTGTTGGTCGTATAGCTGACAACCCTACTTCGTGTAAAGATAACATGTAATTATTCGGAATCTGCCAATAAACAGGCAATTTTGGTCGACTATGGGGATTATTAAGAAGCCATATTAGAATTAAGAAGGCATATTACATAGACATATTAGAATTAATATTAAGAAGACATATTAGAATTAATATTAAGAAGACATATTAGAATTAATATTAAGAAGACATATTAGAATTAAGAAGACATATTACATAGACGTATTAGAATTAATATTAAGAAGACATATTAGAATTAAGAAGACATATTAGAATTAAGAAGACATATTACATAGACGTATTAGAATTAATATTAAGAAGCCATATTAGAATTAAGAAGGCATATTACATAGACATATTAGAATTAATATTAAGAAGACATATTAGAATTAAGAAGACATATTACATAGACGTATTAGAATTAATATTAAGAAGACATATTAGAATTAAGAAGACATATTAGAATTAAGAAGACATATTAGAATTAAGAAGACATATTACATAGACATATTAGAATTAATATTAAGAAGACATATTACATAGACATATTAGAATTAATATTAAGAAGACATATTAGAATTAAGAAGGCATATTACATAGACATATTAGAATTAATATTAAGAAGACATATTAGAATTAAAATTCTTTGGATATTTTTACTAAATTTTGAAATATAATCATTTTTTCGATGATTTTGTATAAAATCCATTTTGTGCATAAAATGTTTGAAGTTTTTTATTTTAGTTTTCCTACTTTGGCGCAAACATGAGCAGCAGCAGCCCCATGGCGCAATAGGCCCATGGTCTGCCTGCTGGCAGATTTCGAGACAGGAGATGTTTTCTTTATACGGGATAGGATTGTCAGCTCAACGCTCTACAGTCATATTAGATCAGTATCTATTGTTTAAAGTGGATTCTGGACCCCTGCAAACATCCGTGGCACCGCCGGAGCGGACTCGAACGAATTCGGGGCATAGAGCACCAGAGCGCTAGCCACTTGGCTATCAGGCCCTTATTTTAAATTTCAGGCAATCCGTTAATGTTACGACAGCTGTTATTTAATTCAATTATTTTGTTTTTTTATTGAAATATTCTAAATCCAATTTTACATCATTTAATACCACATAAAACATACTCGGAAAAATATGGCATAAGAATTTATTTATTATTCAATTCGCTATTAATAAAATGAATTATTTTCACATCAGATAATTTATTTACATGGAATACTATTCAACAAAGTGCAAGATTCTTGTATTTCAAAATCCTCTTCCGAAATGGCTTAATTTAGTTATTGCATAATGTAATAATTTGATGTTGTATGATTTTCCATAAGTTATTGCACAATGTAATAATTTGGTATTGCATAATGGCGCATAAAGTTACTGCACAATGTAATAATTTGATGTCGCATAATGCCGCATAAGTAATCTCGTAATGTAATGATTTGATATTGCATAATGTTGCATAGCTATTACATAATGATAATCTGATGTCGCATAATGTTGCTCAAGGTATTGCCTCATGATAAACTGATATTGTATGATGTTGCATAAGTTATTGCACAATGTAATAATTTGATATTGCATGTAATTGCATGAAATGGGCTTTAGAAGAGCGTCTTTGCCATCAGCGCTTGTTTCATCAGCATGAACAGGAAGCACGAGGCCAGAGGCTTCAAGCCCACGCTCCAGTATCCACTACCTGATTGAGTAGAACGGCGGCGACTGCGATGACATACCCGCCGAACAGTTGGAAGACCCAGGGGTAGTTCTGCTGAAGGATCTCAGGAAGTCTGCCGCGTATTCCAGCATGGCCGCCAGGATCCTTCTGTTGGTCAGATGTTCTCCGATTTTGGACGACAGGGCTTGCAGGCTTCGAAGGAAGCACGCAGTGACGTTCGAACGGGCGGAGCCGAAGCACTCGACGATTTCGTACCGTTTCGCATCAGGATCCTCTGCTGAATCCAGAACGGAAGGCGCTAAGACGAATAAATTGTCGTGGCCACCTTTACACATTCTTTTGGAATTCCGTCAAAACAGCGAGTATTTTTGTATCTGAAACGACACAATAAATACAAACACTTCCTTGATTTTTGTTCTAGTGTATTACTTAGTTAAAAACATATAAATTCAAACCTGCTCATTGAAAACCAAAAAATATCCCAAAATTTTTAAATTTTATTATTTTTTTTATGCATTCATTGTTCATGGATAATGTTTTTATATATCGAATAAAAAAAAAATACAAAAACATCGCTGAATATCACACACATATACACACATAAATAAAAAAAAGAAAGAAATCAGAATTGAGTGAAATGTACAACATTTTGGCATGCTTTCGTTCCGATGATAACCACAAGGTCCTGATTTCATCAATATAAGGCTATTTAGAATTGTGTAAAAGTGAAAAATTATGTTACATCCTTTTACAGCTTTTAACTTTGCACGTGTTCTTGATAAGGTCAACATAGAAAAATCTGCAATCGATTCCTGTAAAGCCATGTTACAGGAATCTATATGCCATAGGGCGTTGATGATGATGAGAGTAAGAAAGGAGAACCAAACTGCTTCACTGAGCCAAACAATTATTTGGTCATTCAGTTGTTTGGCTTAGTGAAGCAGTTTGTGAAGTGTCAGTTAGCAGAAATGAAATTTAGGGCTCGCTGTTCGGTTTTCAATTAATTTTCGGTAAATATACACATTTTATCATTGTTATACTCATAACATATTGGGTTTCCTCAGTGTGACACGCACATAATCCCCGCAAAATATACTTCACATTCTCAACTGAAGATCTAACAAATTAAAATACTATAGACATTAATTACAACATCATGAAATGCTGAAAATGATACTATAGCTGATCTATTTCTAAAGTGAAGCTCTAAAAAATTTAACTGAAATAAAGAATTCAAAGCAAATAAAGCAATAAAAATGCTTTTAAATGATCTATAACAAAAAAAAAAAACCCCTCTTTTCTGTTTAATTAAAAAAAAAAAGTTTAATAAGTAGAGATATGAAAAATTAAAGAAACATGAACATATTTGAAGCAATAAAATTAGTCCCAATAAATAACATTTACTGTCCATGTCCCTCACATATTGCTAACCATAAGAACCAGAAAGCGTCCGAAGCTACAGAATAGGTTCCAATAAATAACACTTACTGTCTGTGTCCTTCACCTGCTGCGAGCCGTAGGACACAGCTTTTCGAGAACTAATCCGGCGGCTATCAACAGAAGGATGCACTTCATCTGAGAATTGTCGGCGCCTGGGTGTTGAGCCTTCTGCACTTTCTCGTACTCGACGAAGCCGAGGAATGCGAATCGGGCCAGAGCTCACGAGCACTGACAAGCCCCTGAAAAGTGAATAAAAGGCAACTTTAATTACTTTCGGGCATAGAATAATATTTTGGGCCTCTTTTTTCGTGCTTCTGAAATTATATACCATAAAAAATATCCTTTGGCGTAGATACAGAAGTTTCCAGTTAGGCTTCTCTTGTCGGGTTGTGAACCCAGATTTTGAAACCAAAATCACTATTAGCAAATCATTCGGCCCATTGTGGGATAATTTAATTTAAATTTACATCTAAGTAAAAAAAAAAAAAAACAGTTTTGAGTTTATTATTTATTTTTATTCATTTTGTTTTTTTTTGTGGGCAATTTTTAAAATTATACAAAGCAAAATACCATACAAAAATATACAGCACAAAAAAAAAAAAGTACGAATGTAGTTTAGAGAAATATTAAATTGGAAAAGATTCGTAGGTTTGATTTGTCGCTCTACGGTAATTTTGTGCACATTTTAGTCTAATTAAACCGGGACCTACAGTTTAATGGGGATTCCGAACCATTAACAACCATCCATGCCACCGCCAGCATTCGAAACTAAAGCCTACAGTACCATTGGCACTTGGCCACCAGACCGCATGTTACGTAGGATACACGGGAACAAACACGCATTTATGGACAAGTGAGAAACTTTTTCAGAAAAAGAATGTTGGAAAAAGTATAGTACTATACTTCATACTTTCTATTATGCTTTTCGAAAATAATTCATAAATTTATACTTTAATACCATAGGAAAAAAAAAACAATGAAAAGTAAAAGGAATTAAACTACTCTATATACGATAATGATAATTGCTCAATTTTTTTTTTGTTTAAAAAACGATAACAAACACATTATAAGCACAAAATTTTCTTATATTTCGGAAATGCTGAAAATTCCTCTGTGTCATTTCTTATGAAAGATTCAAAAATGAATATTAAAATGCGAAATAAAATGAACTCACTCACGCCCGTTTCTTGACAGTAGAAATAGACAGTAAAAAAATATTAATGAAAAATGAAGAAACATTAGATTCTTTCGTCTTTTCACTTTATAATCTTCATAATTAAAAAATTTTTTTTTCAAGGACTTAGTAAAAGTATTTTTTTGGGAGGCGTCGAGTTTATAGTGTATCCTATAATTAAATTTGCATAAACTTTTGCAATTGCTTAACCTTACAAGAATTATTTGCTACATGTTTGAGAGAAGAAAAAAAACAAAAAAACTGCATACATTGTAAATTTAAACCTGTTTTTAAAAATCTGCTAACTTCTCTTTAAAATTCCTAATTTTCAATGAGAATTCGAAACAAAGGAAATACTTAAAAAGGACTACATCTTTCGTATGCAATATATTTTTGCATTCCATTTTTATGGTAAGTAAAGTGTGTTAGTCTCAAGTTTTTTTTTTTTTTTTTATTGTAGATCAGTAGGCCTCATGAACCATTTGCATATACAATGAACGGGACACTATTGGGGATGAGAGGAAGATATTATCTAAAATATAAATTATTAGTCATTAATTGGTATTTAAGATTACGTAGTGATGCTTAACATCTTAATATATTGTTGTTTTTTATCCCACTTGGTTTACAGCAACATCTAGACCAAGTCCAAGAACAGGTGTGTTCTCATGGAAGGAAAAGAAAGGTAATAATAATGCTAATTATGTTAATATTTCGTCAGTGTGCAGCTGCTGTTGTGATGGAGCACCCGTAGTTAGAAGTTTGACTCGGCTCCTTGAGGCTCAAAAAGAAGAGCTGAGCCTTCCGAGTGGGGAAATACATTTAGAGGGAACTACCATGCATTTGCGTATCGCATGAGAGAAAACCTGGAATACTCTAACCAGGTAGTACGATCAACGAGGCAAGATGCTGAACATCACCAACACCATCGAGCCTCCTCGTGTTTGGAAACAGTGTCTACAGCAAACCCTCAACAGTTGAACCTCCGCCCTCATGCTCATCGGCGACGCACGCTGCCACAGAGCCACTACTCGGGCTCATGATACATTAATTAATATCATTATATATGCTATTATATAATTAATATCTCAATTATTAGCATCTATTAAATTCTTAATACGTTATTTTTGTTTAAAATGTTAAATATTTCATCCATTATACAATTCAATTGCAATTGATAATTTCATATTTCTACGCAATTCGAACAAATACTTGTGTAGGAAAAAATTCCAGCTCACTATTTGTTTAAAATTTCATAATAAAAATAAATAAAATTAATTAAAATCATTATACATTAAATAAATAAATACATTAAATTCAATCTTAAAAACTTTTCCTGAAACAAAAATTAAACTATAAATAAAAGACATTAAGTGAGAATGAATGGAATAAAAAAAAGAAATGAATTCAGAAATGGAATAAGAAAAACTTCAATGAAAATAAAATAAAATGAGATTTTCGATGAAAATATACAATACAATAAAAAATACAATAAAAAAAAAAATATAGAATTTTTCAGAGAATATTTAGTATGTACCATATAAAAATAATAAAAACTTACCGAATGATCATAAATTTTATCGTTATGTAAGTTTTATAGATTTTACTATAAACCAAATTTTAATTTATAAATCAAGTTCACCCAGAGTTACAGTTTCTAATTTATTTAAAAGAAAACACACGAGCAAATTTCTGCAAAATGTTTGCAAATTGTTTTAAAAATAGACAAATATACTTAGAAATACACAATTTTGAAACTGTTCCCATATTTTTGCCAATTTGTTTTGAAAAATAAAAGTGAATATTTTTCTCATATATATTGATTTCTATTTTCAAATAAATAAAAATTTTAATATCGCTTTTTTAATACGCTTTTATTAGCTTCACCTGTATGTTTGTATGTATGTAACTGACTTTCCCCTGGAGATCTGTTTCTCCTCATATACACTATTTAAGCTGCAAAGAAACATTTACAGGCATCTTTCAGAAAGAAAACAGTTGATTCTTTTTAATACGCTTTTATATTAGTTTCACTTGAATGTTTGTTTGTTTATTTGTAACTGACTCTTTGGGCTCGAATTTGCCCTACTTTAAGCGATCCGATTTAATTTAAACGTTGTAGACTTATCGAGGACACTTAAATATTTTGATAAGTTTATTTTATTATCTAATAGAAAAAAATTACAGTTATATCCGTTTGTAATTCGCTATAACTAGTTAAAACAAAGAGCTAATTTAATAGAAATTAAAATAGATAAAGTGAGAAATTATGAATTTTTTTATTTTTAAAGGTGTCTTGCTTCAAATATAATTAGCATAAATATGGAATAAACAGTTTTATTTCCTTTTCTCAAACAACCCCTTGTATTCCAACTTTGTATCAAACTAAAAAAACTGTGTGCTGAAAGTTCCAGAAGTATATTAAAAAATAATGGAGCTGTAAAAAAGGTGAGATGTACTGTTTTCCAAAAGGTATACTCTTTAAAAAAAAAGCCATAAATAAATCATTTTACAGAAAAAATAACTATATAAAAACAGTAATAATAGAAGCGAAGAATATGAAACATAAGTGTAGTATAAAAGTAATTTCAAAAAAGAACATTCTTAAAAAAACTAAACGAAATGTAAAATTGTTGTATGGTCACGTTTGTACAAAATATAAAATATACAGTTAATAAATAAACAAAAAATACATTAAAACAATGGTAGACAATATCTGCACTTTAAACTTGCATTTGCCATCGCCCGTATCTCACTATAGTGTAATAAATTTATCAATTCAAGGTGTTATTTCTTGAAAGGAAAACAACAGCAAAAGAGAACGCATAGACTGTTTTAATTTCCCAGCTGTCATCGACACAATATGAATTGAAAAGATTAGCATACGCATTGTGAGAGAAACTGTTCTTGTTTTATCGCCAAATACAGTCGCCAAGCATCTGTCTGAACATCGAACAGAATGTAAAGACAATTGAATCCATCAAGCCTTCCATCTTAAATGGCGACTTGCCTTTTCGAAATCAGCGAAGCGTTCTGTTCCACGATCTGTGAAAATTGAAATTCTTTTTTTTTTTCTCTCTTTAGCTCTGCGTGAAGACAAGACAGAACATCCATCGCATTTCCTTAATAATTCAGATCTGGGATTTAGATAGAGCTCAGAGGAAGAAGGAAGAAAATTAAAAAAAAAAGAGCTCCTTCAATTTGTTTTTGTTGAATGGCAGCAGGAAAAACACCGCAACTCTTCCTGTTTTAAAAATATGAAAACTTTTATGAATGGGTGCTGCGAATGGCAACAAAGTAAAGGAAATGCTCCTGCTTTAGAAGTCTCACCACAAATGCTGTGAAAAGAAACCTTTCTTTTACAGATTATTGTGATAAAAACTAAATTTTATTGGAGTAGCAAAATTAGTATATCCGTAAATTAGTCCTTTTTTTCATATCCAACTTGAGAGAAATCAATTTTACAATATTACTTCAAACAAATTATAACAAAATTGTATCGTGTCACAAAACATCTTAAAACGTATGTAATTTTTTTTGTGTATTGTTAAATTATGTTTTAAAATTACATTATACATATTAATCAAGATTATAAATTAATAAGGACGAAAACTTGAAATATTTTAACAGAAATACATTCCAGATTCCCTTAAAAATTATTTCTCTTTCTGTCTATCTATCTATCTATCTATCTATCTCTCGATATATAAGAACACAATACTAAAAACAATAACAAAAACTACAAGGACACAGCATAAAAAACAAAGAACTGACAAGAAGTGAGCTAGAAACAAGACAAAAAAAAACCCACCATATAATTTATAGTTTTGTATATCAAAAATTTTAACAGCAATTATAGTTTTTGTATAACAAAACTATAATAACATTGGCAGCACGAAACCTCCGAAAACCCTCACGTTCAGATCTCTGAAAAAAAGAAATTGTTCAAGATCCGATGTATCCATGAGATGTAGCAATGAAACTACATCTCAAGGCTACATCGGTAAGTCACGAAGAATCAATGCAGTGTGAGCTGGAGCGTTCAGTGTTTTCGTTGTTTCGAGATTTGATGCTTTTGAGTACCAAAATGGAGTGGACCGGTCCTTTTGAAATTCCAACATCCTCAGCAAGGTCTCTAATTGTAAACCGACGGTTTGCAAGTACCGTAATCTTTAATTTTTTGGACGTGAGCTTCGTCGGTTGAGGTTAATGGTCGACCGGAGGGCTCTTCGTCTTCAACGTGTTTTCTGCCCACTTTGAACTGTTTATATCACTTGTAAACATTTCTTCCCAATATAGGAATGCTCACCAAATGCCTTCAGTAACATTCTATACGTTTCCGCAAGCAAAATTGAATGCAAGTTCTTTACACAATAAATGCAGACATTTCAAAAATTGCCGGAATCAGTTTTAGAGTCTCACCAAGCCAAGCGTAACTCAAACACTAATGGATATTTTGACGTCAAATTTCACACAGATGTCAAGGACAGTGGCAGGAACTCAAAAAAAAAAAAAAATTGAAATTCCATAAGCCCCGGGAATTTTAAATTGAAAATGGGTCTTACTTTTTGGACATTGTAGTAGTAGTAGTAGTATATATATATATATATATATATATATATAGTATATATATATATATATTCAGCATTATAAATAGAAAATTCGACCCTATTGAAATAAAACAAAAAGTTAACCTCAACACACTCCTGTAAGAAAAAAAAAAATTACGGAATGGGTTGTAAGGTATTCAAGTAAGGTAATTAGGAAACATAGAAAATCTTAACACTATAAAGAAGTTGTATCATACATTCTATCATATTCAAAAGAAATTAATCTTTTTTTAGCTGTCAATAAATGTAAATTTTATTTTTCTAAATATTTGCCATTTATAATCTTGTGTCGTATTTACCCTCAAAATGATTCAAAAATAAAATATTAGTTACATGAGCTTTTTGCAATGTCTCATTGCATTTCATACCAAAATGACGTCAAAATAAATGACTACACAAATGACTATAATCAAAATAACAATTCCTGTATCTGTCTGTCAAACTTTGGCCCTTTCCCCTGCTCTCATTTATCTTCTAAATAAATCAACGCAGGGGAAAAGGAACCGAGGGGTTATGCGGAGCCAATTCTAGTACGAAAACAGCAGAAGATGTTTGTCCCAACTTTCTGTTTCTTTAGAATAGAAAGACGAGCTCTATTATATATATATTATATCTACTATTATATATATATATATAATAGTAATAAAATAGAGAAGATAAAAAAATATTTATATATATATACTTTTTAGTTGCAATCAACTTTTGAAGTCCACCTTAGGCAATAACCCCCTCCATAACAGCCCGAAATCATTCGAATACGAAACATGAGGTCCTGATGTTAAAAAAGAAGACTACTGCAGAAGTGCAGTTTAGACTAAACAAATCCCATTCGATTAAATGTTCATTCGATGATTCGTGCCCAACTCTTCTGTTAAGTCAAGGTAACACTCATTAGGGGGAAATGGATGAGAACAAAAATAAAAGTCCACATCCTCTTATTACTCGTAAATGTTTCCTCTTAACCTTCTCGAAATAATTCTCGAGCCGCTTGTTGATGTTATAATCCTTTGAGGAAGTCATAAAAGCGCCAACATAAAAGTGTTCTTTGCAACGCAATTTTCTCTATTTTTGTTTCCAATTCCAATCAAGCCCGAGGGCTCTTCGGGCGCTTTTCTAATACTGTTTTTTTCATTCTATTATTAATGACATAAAGCTAATTAAACGCAATTTAAATTTAGAAAGCATCATTAAAGACTAAATAAATCTTTACATTTTTTACAACACAGTAGTATTAAGCAGACTTTTGCTCAAGGACAGTTTCAAATAACTTCATTTTATATTTCTTGGTGAGTAAAATAAAAGAAGGAATAACATTTAATATAGTGAATAGATGTTTGGCTCACACGAGTATTATGTGCAGTTCATTATATTTTTTTTCTTTCTAATGCAGCTGGCAAACAATCAGACAGCTTGGTCTTGGATGCCTTAAAGGCAAGCGCTGCACAGACGTTACTCACTTTGCATTACCCAGGGGGCTCGTGTCACTTGAAGATAAGCCACTGACGCGGAGTCACAATGCCCCCCGCAACGCTCTACGATCCTGTTAGACCGGGACCTACCGTTTAAAAGTGGATTCCGAACCACTACATACATCCATCCATGGCACCTCCGGGACTCGAACCCGAAACCTGGGGTATCGAGCGCCAGCCACTCGGCCATTCAGGCCCTGCAGTTCTTTATATTAAAAGATTAATATTTTAAAATTAAATTAATATTACTTAAAATTAAATTTTAGATGTTTTTTAAAACTCTCATTGCATTGAGAAACAGGCGCGCAATAGGTTATCAGAAACATGCTATACCAGGAAGAGACAGATGATTGGATTATGGAAAGGTATTCTATTATCCCATGCTGTTGAAAAGTTAAAGTTTGGCACGATGCCATATCAACAATTAGTTATAGTTTAAGGAAAAAAAATTAATAAATTATTTTTAATCTTCAGAATCATATTTTTACATAGATATATTACATAAGTCACCACAGGTATGTGAATAAGTCTTTTGACATTTATCCACTCACTGATATAAATGAAATGGTCCCCCTATTTAATTCCTGAAATTCTAATAAATCAGATTCTTACCTTTCTAAAAAAAATAAATACAGTATCTGATCGCCTTTGCTAATGATTCTCAACCTGTAGAGTAAGTGCTTGATTAGTGTTATGTAGCAAACACATAATTAAGATTTTTTTAGTTAATATTTCTGAATTGATTCACTTAAAAACGACGATTACTGAATTAAAAGAATGGTACTATTTATTCTCAAATGTAGGTGAGAGATTCAAAATACAAAGGAAAAAAAAAAGGGATGTTTCTAACAGGAATGCCAAGAACTAATCTTAAGATCCTTCAGTTCATGGCATACACATAGAATAACAATAAAATAGAGCGCGTTCCCCCTATTACAAAGGAACAAAAATTTGGGGCAAACATTACCAGTCCTTTTCGTACTAGAGTTGGTTCTAGATCGCTCCTTTGGCTCATTTTAACAGCAAGCATTTATTTAGAAAAAGTAAACACGTTACAAAGCGATTCCGAACATTTCGAGAAAATCTTTTTCACATTCATTTTTAACTGCATGCTTATTCAAGATAAATTGATGCAAGAAAAGTTGACCATTCTGTGTGAAATAGAATAAAACATTAGAAAAAAGTTCATACAAATGAATATGTTATTTTTAAATCATTTTTTGGGGAAAATTTATTAATAGGATATTAATTAAATTTACACTTATTGACAGCTAAAAGTAAATACTTCCTTTGAAAATCGTCGCGTGATAAAAGGATCTTTTCTCCCTTCGCCAACAGCTTAAAGTAGTAGTAGCCAACAGTAAAGAGTGTTGCCAAAATTCGCCAAGCTATCATCACATATATTAAACTATAAAACCTGAAATGCATGTCTAAAATTAATTCTAAATGAATGCAGTTTATTCCACAGTGCACTATAAGATCGTTTTTCTCTGTAACTCAAGTAAACAAAGTGACCAGTCCCGTGAAAATGAAGGATAAAGTAACCATGAAAGTGACCAGCCATTACGCCACTTCTGATAGTAGCAGTAGTAAAAGTCACGTGAGGCCTATGATCACGTGATGATCATGCTGGCCCCAAAATAATACACAGCCCTGATGGATCTGTATTGTACTACTACTCCATGGGCATACAAAAAACATTATTATAGTTGAAATGACATGAAATTCTGAAAAATGATTATAATAATTATCACTGTTATCGTATGGCTATGTAGAAAAAATAGAGTTTTTTGTAAAATTCAAAAGTTTTGATGCCATGCATTCAGTATCCTAATAGCTCTCTCCATGTAACGGCTGTATCTCGACTTCGTTAAAAAACGTTGAAATAAATGTGTTAAAATGTGATCTTTAAAATGAAACAATATACAGATTTTCGATTTTTTTTTTTTTTTTCATTGCAAAAATCGGGGATTTGAGAGTGTTCGGTTGCTTTAAATTTTATATGATCAAATACCGAATTAATTTGTGTAATGTGCACAGCCTGCATCTAAGTAGTCTTAAATTGAATCCGCTGGTGGCTTCCATTGCTTTCAGAAAATAGGGAGATTTGATGACGATTGTGAAATGTGTTGTAGCGTCGACAGTTAATCCTAAGTCATACATAAGGATCAACCGATGCCCATAAAAAATACTGAATTGTGAGATTAAGTATAACAACATTTATCAATACATCACGACACAATCTCACACATTTAATTGAAAAATATATTAGACAAGCACTAGGAGATTACTAGTGTGCAGGAGGACTAAGGTTCGACTCTGTTACTTCCAATGCTTTCAGAAATTAAAATACTCTGTGACGATTTAGAATAGTGTGCGTCAGCGTATTGCATCAACAGTCAACTTTGCCTCTCGGATTTTTCTCTTACAGCATTCGAATGACCCCTTGAAAAACCTCACGAAATGAAATTTATTGTCCGTTGGGAGTTGTTCTTTATGTGCATACTCGGACACTAGGCCCACCGATGCACAAAAAATTATACTAAACAACATTCATTTTTTGTAATTGGATTGTTTTTTCAAACATCGGATACTTCGACTTAGCTCATGAGCTATTGGAACGGTATACATTTCAAAAGAGTGATCCCATGATCTCAACCTCTTTCCATTTCCTCGAGACTTTTGAAGGAACTTTGCAATCTACAGATTTACTGAGGTCGCTCACCAAGGAAATAAGGGAACCTTTAGTTTGCTCGTATGGTTTTCGAGATTTATATCTTATTTTTGTAATGTGTAATTTAAAAATACTTTAACAATATTTAGTAACTTTAAAATCATTTTGTAATTTATTGTTTTAGATTTTATTTTGAAATGAATAATTTTGCAATACTTTAATAATATTTAATAATTTTACAATCATTTTTATTTTTCTAATTTCGAGCTTTAGACTTCATTTCGTAATGAGTCATTTTAAATTACTCTAAAAATATTTAGTAATTTTACAATAATTTTTTATTTTCTAATTTCGAGCTTTAGGCTTCATTTTTATAATCACTGAACTTTACTATATATTTTTCCTGTATATATATATTAATATATATAAATTACTTTGGAATAACTTTGCAGATGATATTGGTAAAATTCATCGTTAATAAAATTTCAATACAATTAAATTAAACCTGTACTTTTTTGTAACAATAGACAGTAGGTATGAATAATGTGAAGGATTCAAACCGTTCACAACAATCCGAACTGCAGACAAGTCGCAATTCAAAGGTCTCATTAGCAACTGAGAGATGAAAAATCCATTCGCGTAAAAATTCATTCTGCCTTATCATTGAATGGATATTACGTGTGCGCTGTGCGGTATTAAAATAATCTCAATGTTAAGGTAGACATACTAGTTACGTTTATTCATTAGCGTGGAGCCTGAATTGAAGGTCTTGGAGATGAATAGAAAAAAGAAACCAAGATAGGAAATGAATCCCGCTGCGGAAGAATCAGAAGAATCTTCTTCCCCACACAGATTCGTCTCTTCCTTCTCGGCTCATTGGGATGGGTAAGTATGAGCACAATAATTTTTGCTCATTATAATCATGTGTAATATAAATTTCTATTACTGTTAGTATATCTCGATAGAATATTCTAAAGACACTATGCATTAAAATAATTCGCGTGTTGTCAATTATTGTTATTGATCATATCCAAGGGTGCCTGATGATCGAGTGACTAACGCTTGGTTTCGCAGATTTCGGGTTCGAGTCCTGGCGCGCCATGAATACTTGTAGTGGTTCGAAACCACTTTAAACCGTAGGTCCTGGTCTAATAGGATTGTTGGGCGTAGGGATGACAACCCCACCCCTTGAAAAGAAATACATCTCCTTTCGCGAAATCTGCCAGTAATCAGATGGCCATTGGTCCTCAATGAAGTTATTGCGTCAATGAAAAAGAAGAAAATGTAAGTAGGACACAATAATAAACTCTTAAATCCTCTCATTTTGATTATTATAACCATGTGTAATATAATTCCTTTACTACTGTTAGTATATCTTGATAGAATATTATATATATTAAAATAATCCTTCTGTTGGAACCAATTATTGTTATTAATCATGTCTGACCAGCTGTAAAGCGGAAAATTTTAGAAAGCGGCAAGAGTCAGACGGATTCAAACACATTTGTGTAATGGAGGGGAAAGGTATTTTTGGAGGTTTTTAATTGAAATGAAAATAATTTTTATTTTTTAATAATTAAAATATTTAATTATTTAATATGAAAACGGAAATTATACATAAAAATTCTGCACTAACCATTAAATCATTTCCTTTAATATGGCTTTGCGTCGGGATTATTTGACTAGCATAGCTGACAAGTAATCGTTTCGTCTGTTCCCGCCCTTAAGCCCGGATGTTTATGTGTCCATAAAATCGGTAGTCGAATTATAAGTCGAACGCGATGTTCACCGCTGTTCTGCAAATTATATGTGTATACAGGGTGATTTTAATTAAATTCCACTTTCAAAATGCTGTCAAAAAAAAGAACTACTCGTCACACTGAGTTCAAATTTGAACTGAAGATACGTGAAGAAGGGCGAAACGGTAAGGCATTAAAAAAAAAAAAAAAAATTCCAAAGTTTATGACTGAGGGCACTGTAACCGGCCTAAAGAAATTTAATTCGGCTGCTAGTGATAGTTTGAATCGAAATGGCAACTTATTTGGCACGAGTTGCACATGAAACCGACTGTAGTGTTCAATGTGCTGGATTGTTTCAATTTTGGACGGAAAACATGACTTCCAAGTCATTCAATAGTTGTGACACTGTGAGTAGAAAACTCATCTACCACGACAAGGTCATACCAAATTGTATGGGATAAATCAGTGGAGCTTTTTTGGAACTATTTTTGATGCCGTACCGTTTCCCCCTTCTTCAAGTAGCTTCAATTCAAATCTGAACTCATTGTGACGAGTGGTTCTTTTTTGACAGCGTTTTGAAAGTGCGACTTTAACTATAAACACCCTGTATATACATATACAATATTTATTTATATTAATAGATATACATTTATAATATGTTTATTAAAATCGTTCGTCCGTTTCCGCTCTTAAGCCGGATGTTTATGTGACCATACAATCAGTGACAAGAAATCGGTGACAATGGAAAATGAAATTCAACACTGTTCAGTAAATTTTAAACGTTTTCAATTCCTTCCATTAGCTCACACTCTCCCTATATATATCGTGTTCACATTTTCGATCGTTCATAAAATGCTTCCTATTCATCCACTCCAGTTCAAATACATTTTTGAACTTGTAGTGGATGGCACTGAATGTGAATGCAGTTTTTCAGATATCAATTCATTCATAGATTTTAGTTTTATATGGGAGAAAAAAAATTTTTCTATAAAATATTTAGCAGGATATAAATTTAGGAATAAATACCGTCAGTGGCGAAACGTGTGGATCGCTGAAAAAAAAAATGTCTTTTTTTCTGGAGGAAGGAGGGGAACAAAATGGAAATTGAAACATGTGAATAGATGAGTGAGAGAGATGGAAAGTGTGTGTGTGTGAGAGAGAATTTTTCTAACTTAAAAAAAATGAATGAAAATTATTTATAAAAGGACTTTCTGCAATAGAGTGAAAAGAAAGTAGGAATTGACTTAAATTTTTTTTTTTTATATTACTTATTTTAAATGTGATTTAAGTGGAAACATTTTTTTATTTGTTGCGGAACTATATATATTATATATATTATATATATATATATATAATATATATATATATATATAATATATATATATATATTATATATATATATGTCATTATACACACACACACACATATATATATATGTATATGTGTGTGTGTGTGTGTATAATGACGGCATTTCATGGAATCAGGCATCAAACTGTTCTTTTTGTACTAAAAATGACCAGAAATTATCTTCGAAAATTTCGTTTTCTTTTGCGAAAATCACCAAACCAGTCGAGCAACGTAAGTTTGGCGAAGATTAAGCTGAAATTCAGGAAGAGCGAACAGGAAAGAAAGAAACTCGAAAGGTTCTACGGTCTGGTGAACTTACCGTTTGTAACATCTTATTAAAAATCCAGATTTCATTGGATAAGCACCAGAGGCATTTAGGTTTCCCTTTTAATGGGACTCGCACACTTAAAAGTGGAACAGAGTTCCCTGATAAATATTAATATTCTCTTAGAGTGGACTAACTGCAAGCAGAATCGAGAAAGGACTTTCATGTATAATTACCGTCTGCAGAGATAAAGATCTTTTATGTGATTGTTCGGAAAGCGTGCGAATTATTCGCCGGCACAATTGCTCATTGTCTCTCTCGCTTTCATTGCGTTTTGTTGCCAGACGATCATGTCAGAAATGGATGAAAAACGTACAAAGGGGAACATTAAAAAGGGGGGATTTTAATTTTAATGTGATTCGAGTAAAAACATTTTTTCTTTATTTGTTGAAGAAAAGAATAAAAAAAATAAAAAGAGTAAAACTAAACTCGTTTATGCCAGTATTGTAAATGAGAAAGGAACCACTTGATGGATAGAGTGATTGACTTCAAAACCGGAGAAGTCAGATTTGGGAGATGCACAAATAAAACAATATAAAAAAATATTTTTAAAGTCAATTCCTACTTTTTTTCACTACAGTGCAGAAAGTCCTTTATAAATAATTTTCATTCATTTTTTCAAGTTTATCTGGCGCCATCTATCGGTATATATATGCAACTTAAATATAAAGAAAACTAAAATTAATCAATTAAATCTAATGAATGAATTAATATTTGAAAAAACTGTATTCACATCCAGTGTCATCCACTGCAAGTTAAAAAAACTTGAACTTGAGTGGATGAATAAAAGTGTTTTATGAACGATTGGAAATGTGAACAAGATATATAAAAGGAGTGTCTGAGCTAATAGAAGGAATTGAATAAATAATGGAAAGAAAAGAAAATAATGGAAAAAAAACCCCTGAAAATTCCTACATCTTCTCTGGAAATAGAAATGATAAATCCATAAGTCGCAATGTGCTTCCATTAGGCTCGAGGTTAAGGGATGATGTTGAGGAAGGTGGTAAGGGAAGGAATAGAATTCGGATGTGAAATAGGTGCGAAGAGTCGACCTAAAAATCTCCCACTCCTAAGTCTGATTTTTTATACCAGCTCCTGACATTTTACATTAAATTTATGTACATTGTCCTTTACTTAGGGATTTAAAAGAATTAGAGAAATAAATTCAGTGATTTTTTATTGAACTCGTACCTATGAAAACTGTGTTTGCATTAACAAAGTATGTTGTACAATTTTAAAGATGTAGCATTGGCACTCATTTAAAAGATAACCTTCTAGTCTAATTGGGCTTACAAAAAAATGCATACTCTTTTTCCTTGGCCGTAACAGTCCCGTGGTGGGCCGTCTGCCAATGCAAATTTCGAAACATGAAATGTATATAAAAGTTCTACTTTTGAGTAGCTATACAGAAACGCATTGTAACTATATATATTGAATAATAAATACGTTTTTCCTAATAAACTTCCTACTTTAAAATTATTTTATATTGCTCTTTCTACTTTTAATTTCTTACTTTCTACTTTTATATTTATTTTATTAATAAAAAATTTCTACTTTTCCTATAAATTTCCTACCTATTTTTAAATAAACTTTCTACCATCATTCAAAAAAACAACCCTTCCTACTACTTGTTCCTAAAAAAATCAACAAACTTCCTACTTTTAATCATTTCAATATCGATGACGACAGCCCCATGGTGGGCCGTCTGCCTTCTTGTAGATTTCGAGAAGAGAGATTTTTTTTTTTTTAATGAGTAAGGTAGTCCTCCCTACACCCAACGCTCCAGATTTAGCCATATTAGACCGGCACCTACGGTTTAAAGTAAATTCGAACCACTACAAACATCCATAACACAGCCAGGATTTGAAGTCGAAACTTGTAGCACCGAGGGCCAGAACGTTAGCCACTCGGCCATCAGGCCCCAAGACATACAGATATCCTATAATAATAACGGTACTAAATGATCAGGTGAGAAAGTAATATAGAAGACAAGTAAAAAAAAAATTGCACATTTTAATCACAAGGATTCTGCATTTGTAATGAATAATTTTTTTTAAAATTCTTAACGATAAAATATCTTCCGTGAGATCTTCTTTCATTTGGGATCCAAGGTTACTTTTTATAAGCCTCATTGCTGAGAAAATTTTCTCGATACTTAATTTGTATGCTACTGAAGCAATGATTGTCTTTGCTACTGATTTCATTATTAAAGGAGGCAACTGAGTTGCTTCCATGACATTGAATATTAATATGAATTACTGGAATTTTGTAACATAAAAATGAGAAAAGTGTCCCAACTGCTTGAAAACGCTCGAATTCCTATCTCCGGTGTGAATCCTATTTACATTTACATATACAATGAAAACTTTTAATAATTCATGAAAACAATTAACTGCTATACTTTTGAAACTATTATAATTCACTATCATTACTGATTCACTATCATAATGAATTATAATTCACTATCATTGAAACATTATTCCAGTTTACACATAGAAAGAAAACATTAAAGAAAGAAAACCATTAAAAGAGAAAACAAAGGTGTGCATTATAAGGTGCAAGAAAGCATTTACTTTTTTCCATCTCGTAACTTTTGGAAAAAAGTTACGAGACGAAAAAATGGATTTCGTTTCATAACAAATAACATAAAAATCTCTCGTTAAAATAGAAACAGTTTCCAAAAAGTATTTTTTTTTTTCACTATATGATCTGATTACATAGCATGTAAAACAGATCCATTACTTCTTTTGAAATTTCATGACATTTCCTTGATTTATTTACATTCTAAAAGTATAGTCACTATTACTTGCTGTCAATTTTTTAAGGCTGTCTAATTGTGCTCCTATCACTGTTTTGAACAGGGGGACGACTGTGACTAAGAGTGTCGCTTTAGCGAGTTGCTTGATTGGAGTTTTGTGTACACCTATCCCAGATGTACAAGGCACTTCTTTTACACGATTTCGCTTGTACCTGGTTTTTAAAATATGACGTTAAAAAATTACTGTAGTCTTTTATTTAATTCCATTCGCTTAACAGTATTGGTGCTTATATTTCTAGTCATAGTTTTTAATTCCTTTCTATTCTGATTTCCATTTAACGCAATCTAAAAATGGGGATTTCCCATCTTGTATGCACACTCAAACTTTCTGTTCATGGAATTTAGTGCAGTAAATTTTTAACAGCAGAAAGGAGCATATCGTTGTGTTTTCTATTCGAAAACAGTTGTAGTTTTTTGTAGCATTTTTATAATTTTATTAAAATTTTAGGGGTTTTATCAATCAAGCAAAGGGAAAGGGTACATTTTAAACTCAAAGATGCTCTATATGTAATACATTGAATCTTTTTTTCTTCATAATAGTATAACTTCTATAAGATCTTCTTTCATGGTGGATCCAAGATAGATTTTGATAATCCTCAGTGCTGAGAAAAATTTCTCTGGTTTGATTTGCTGCTAAAGCAGTCGCTGTCTTTGCTAATTACTGTATTATTGAATGATACAGCTGAATTGCTTCCTTAACATTTAAGTTTACCATTAAAAAAAATAAATTAATAGTTTAAAAAAACCTAAAGAGCACGCTTTTAGAGCGAATCAAACTAAACGGTAAAAAATAATTGTTAACATAAGAATAAAATGACTGACGAGAAAATGAATGTCACTGTTCTAAAAGCGTGGGGTGCTCGATATCGAGCGTTATAATTTTTCACTAGTTTCATTCCGAAATGCAGAGTTAGTTTAAAAAATGTCACACAAAGCACCCCACGCTTTTAGAACAGTCATTTTATTCTTATGTTAACATTTATTTTTTACCCGTTTAGTTTGATTCGCTCTAAAAGCGTGTTTTTAGTGTTTTTAAACTATAGTATTTAAATGAGGTCCCGGTACGGAGGATTGGAACTGTAGTTTTTACAATAATTTAATTGTGAGTAAAACAAAAAGCTAAACGCGAATAGGTCGAGCCAGCCAGGATTCGAACAGGGAATCTCCTAATCCGTAGTCAGGCGCGTTATCCGTTGTGTCACTGTCCCACGTAGGTTTGGATGTCTTTACTGAATACTTTCATTCTTCATAAGTTAAAATAGAATCACTCATCCTGGCGATCGTAATCATGATGAGTTAATAAATTTGTCAAACTGTTTTAGTGTCGTCGGTCCTTGATAAGTCTGCAACGTTTAAATTAAATCGGATCGCTTAAAGTAGGGCAAAATCGAGCCCAAAGAGTCAGTTACATACATACATACAAACAAACAAACATACAGGTGAAACTAATAAAAGCGTATTAAAAAGAATCAACTGTTTTCGTTCTGAAAGATGTCTGTAAATGTTTCTTTGCAGCTTAAATAGTTTGTATGAGGAGAAACAGATCTCCAGGGGAAAAAGTGATGCGCCGATCAAGATAACTTTTCAAAGGCTGTGTGTTTTAATCACTCATCCTGGCGATCCTAATCATGATGAGATAATAAACTTATCAGACAATTTTATTGTCGTCGGTCCTTGATAAGTCTAAAATGTTTCAAATTAAATCGGATCGCTTAAAGTAGGACAAAATCGGGCCCAAAGAGTCAGTTACATACAAACAAACATACAGGTGAAACTAATAAAAGCGTATTAATTACAAAAGAGTGGGATTTTTACACCGACTTTTTAGAAAATGCTCGACTCTCGATTCTTTGCTACAGGCTCATACGACATTAGGGTCAACATTGAATGCAAGACAAAATATTCCAACAAATTTTTTTCCCATTAAAGGAAATAATTTTTATTACCTACCATTTATTATAAAAACTTGATAATATTACATTTATTATTATAGAGATATTCCTTTTGCAACTACTTCGCGCTTTATTGTATAAATACATAAATTTTAATGCGGAAGTTTTAAACATTTATTGCTTATTTATTCGATTGCTTTCTTTAATGTTAAGCTGGTTTAAAAGATCGATTTCTATGCAACAATGTGCTTCAAGAAACCTCCTAAATAGGCCAGTAAGAACTTTTACCTATTTATATCACAATAAGTTATTATTTTATTATTAGTTTTAAAGTAATTTCATGATTACTTCAATATTAATTCGTTGGTTCAGAGTTTAACATATTGATGAGTCAAAACACACTGGTTTCTCTCTATCTATCTATCTATCTATCTATCTATCTATATATATATATATATATATATATATATAAATCCAGTGATTTTTGAATAATATTTGGTAAGCAGATTAAGAAAGACAATAGACTTATTTTCTGACCTGAAATTACACAAAATAAAAATACACAAATAAAAAAAACATAGCATCTCTCTTAAATATGATTACTCTTAACAACTATACAAACTGCGCGACAATCTTATTCAATGTTTAAAATACTGTTGTATATTAAATGGCAAATGACATTGTGATTAAATAACGTCCACACTCGTCAAGTACTGTTACTGGACAGTACTGTGTCAAAATAAACAATTCAAGAAAGTGCAACAGACGTACTAACTTTGGTGTACCTACGTAGTAAAAAATGCCTTAAATATGAATAGTGATTAAATATATAACCGCATAAAGGTTAAAAAAAATCAAAATAAAATTGGTAAGGCTGGTAATCTGGTAATCGGCTGGTAATCTGGTAATCGGCTGGTAATTGGTAAATCGGGAAAATGCAGCAAGGAGTTTCCAGCCTAGAGCATCCAGATCGGCTCATTTGAGTTTGTGTCCGAAAAAGGGAGGCCAACACATAAGCACAATTGCCTCCTTACGAAGGTAATTCACCGCCATCCTTGGTCTGCCTGGTCTAGTGTTATCCTCTTACAGGATAAAAGAATATCCGCTGGCCCCATTGTTCAAGTCATTGCTTTCAGAAACGAGTAGGCTCGCTGAAGATTGTGACAATGTATGTAAAACCGTCTCACATCGATGGTTGTTTTCTGAGTTTTCATCCCAAGACAAAATGTGAGGAAATTACTTCTAAACAGTACTCCCAGGAAGGTCTTGTGGCTCCCCCCCCCATTACTCGTCGGTGGGCTGTTCGTAATACACAGGAGGCCCACCGATGCCCCTCCTCATCTTTCTAACTAGTAAAGGGCTACATAGGTCTTGGTTCAGGGGGTGAGGTGTGTAGAAAAGGAATCCCCCTCTGCACAGGCGTAAGGACGAACAGTTGGATCAAGAAAATTGTTTTTATATAACTTTTCCTTTTCTCTACACCTCACCTCCGTACCTAGGGCTACGCAGTCGCTATCTGAGGGTGGATCATCGGTGCTCTCCGTGTGTAGACCACGGACAGTACACGGACGGATGATGAGGAGAGGATATTGCCTTCAGAGAGGATTTTTAGGAGGTTAACTTCCCCGAATCTGCGTGTCGTATGGTACAAAATTCGGATAATAACCCCCTTCCCCGGTAGCTTGAATGTCAATGCGAGACGGTTCTACACACAATCTCCAGCGAGTCTCCTCATTTCTGAAATGATGTCACTTCAACAATGCCCCAACGGATTCAAACCACGTTCCTTCTGCATGCTAGCTGCGCATGTTGCTATGAGTCGGGCTATCTCTATATAATCTCCTTAGAGTATTATCTCAAAAGAACATGGCCTGTATATAATCTCTTTTGAGATAATATACAAGTCAGCGCGGCCATCTCACAAATAACACCACTGAAGTAACCCAGTGCTTAATAATAATGATCCAATAAATAATAATAGCCCAATCAATTAATCTACATTCATTTACATCATGACATATACAGTGAAAGAATCTTTCGTTGGGTGATGCAGAAATAATTATAAAACAGGTCGATTTTGTGGCAGTTTGCAGTTCGTTCCTCTGCGATTAATGGATGCGGATGTTCTTTTTCGTTCCTTACACAGATGAACAATTTTTAAGTTTGAAACCAGTTCCAGCGATCTAGAAAGCAATTTGAAGCGGAGCGTTATGAGATTCCGACCGAACGACCCGCCATTGTTTTACCTGCATGAGGGGAACAGAGGCTGACATTAAACACCGGCACACTTCAATCGCACAGAACATGGACGAAACAATGCTCTCTGTTTCACCAAATGACTACCGAAATGCCAGGGTGTGGCAGCCCATTTGCCGTACACATTTCAGACAAAGAAATATCCGTTTCTAAGGATTAAGGGTAACAATAATTTCTGGGTTTTTTGTTCGAATAGAACTTGAACGAAGCGATACCCCCTCCCTCTGCTAAATCAATAATTTAAAAGAATATATCCATGAGAATCCAAATAAACTGTAACCGTTTCATACACCGCATTTTTTTTTTAACGAATGTCAATTCGTGATTCGTCAGTGCTTCTTAAATCGTGGTCTGTCGAAGTTTTACTTGTGGCACACCTAATTAAATTAAAATTAAACAGACCGGAGACAAAAGAAAAAACTTAAATTAATTTCATTTTGTAATAATGTTCACTTATCTGTCTCTGTTTTTGAAATTGTGAAGATACTTTATGGGCAGCCTGTATTTTTACTGGAAAATTTTAATTGGGAAAATTAAAATAAAGTTCAGATTTTGATGAAAAATTTAACACCAGTAACAGGACCAAACGCTTAGTTTATTAAATAAGTAAACATTTAAATATTTGTAATTAACGAACATCAAATCTGATTGCTCGACTTGCTTACGTAATAAATGAAATGCAAACGAAAGGGTAAAATTTAACTCCCACGTAATTGAAATGGCGTATAAGTATATATACTCTATGTGGAAGAAAGTGACGTGACACGACACTATAACGACATAAACCCATATTTATTAAAATTAATAGGAGGTAGGGCCTCCTTTGGCTGCGATCACAGCTGCGACCCTTCTGGGCATGCTTTCCACTAAATTAGCCATAGTGGCAAGAGGAATTTCCTTCCAAATGTTTAACAGGAAGTTCCATAGTTCAGGCTTGCTTTTGAGGAGTGGGGTGCAGGCCCTCAACCGACGGTCCAATTCGTCCCAGAGATGTTCAATTGGGTTAAGATCAGGGCTCTGCACCGGCCCCTCCATGCGTTTAACGTTGTTGTTAACATACCAATCAAGAGTCCAGTCATGGCCATGTTGCGTTGTCGTCTTGATACCAGCAATCATCCATACCGTACGTTGCCCACAAGGTAGGAAGGACATGATTGTCGAGAATATCACAGTATCTATCGGAATTCATCGCACCATCAACCATCACCAGTGAGCCAGCCCCATACCAGGAGAAGCAGGCCCATACCATCAATCCTCCTCCACCAAACTTTACAGGTGGGACGACACACTCGGGCAAAAGGCGTTCTCCTGGTAAACGCCATACCCAAACACATCCATCGGAACGGAAAAGGGTAAATCGTGACTCGTCACTCCAAAGGACGCGTTTCCAGTCATCCAGAGTCCAAGTACGGTGTCTTTGGCCCATCGAAGGCGCGCTTTCTTGTTGGTGTTCGTAATCAAAGACTTATGGGCCGCCGAACGTCCAGTGTAACCTAACTTATGGGCCTCGATACGAAGAATCTTGGTCGAAACGGCCACACCTGTGGCTTGTCTAAATTCATTAGCGATGTTATCCATGGATGTTTGACGGTTACTTCGAATCTCCCTGCCGAGCTCCCGCCGGTCCCTGCTGGTGAGAACTGTAGGTCGTCCACTTCGGGGTTTGTTCTGACAGTGTCCCTCAGTCTTGTAGCGACACACAACACGTGCTACAGTTGATTTTGAGCAGTTACGGAGACGGGATATCTCCTAATTGACACCTTGGCAAGATGCAATCCAACCAACACACCTTTCTCGAACTCAGACAACTCTTCCCGTGGCGGTATCTTGACAAAAAAACTCTAGTCGACTCCACAGAGTATTTATAGGATATGGCTGACACGTGACACCTATTATTGTGCATGTGTCAGCTGTATCGTCGACTTTTCTACTTTTCGAGGGGTGTCCCGTCACTTTCTTCCAGATAGTGTAGAATTAATGTTCTTATAATTAAAATAAAACAATTAGTCCTATAGTTTTTATTTAATATGCATATAAAATTCACAACAAATTTTTAAATAAATAAAAATTGTCATTATTAACGTGAAATTGATGTTAAAAATTCAATCAGGCAAAATCACTTTTAACGAGACCTGATGGCCAATTGGCATGAATGTTTGTGAGTGGTTCGGAATCTATGTTAAACCGTAGGTCCCGGTCTAATTAGCCTAAAGTGTGCAAAAAATGACCGTAAAGAGACAAATCAAATCACTCTTAATATTATTTATTTTACACTATCAATGTTTAAATCTTTGAAAACAAGAAGTCTGAAATTATACAACAGATCGTAAATCTTTTTTCTTGATATTTTTCTGAATCTCCATATTCAGTTATCACTGATAATATTTCGCAATAAATTTAACGAAATAAAAATGTCCCGTCACTTTCTTCCAGATAGTGTAGAATTAATGTTCTTATAATTAAAATAAAACAATTAGTTATAATTAGTTATATTATTTATAATGACATGGAGTGTTATCAAGTATTTGCTACTTGAACATGGAATGCTATAAATTGGTTCAATTACCATATATAAGCTACAAGATAAAAAAAGAAACTTAGTTCTTTTGGTGTACATTATTAAAATCCTTAAAAAAAAAAAGTAATATAAAAAAAAATTAAGTCACTTAATTCTTTTTTTTTCAGTCTATTGCAGAAAGTCCTTTATAAATAATTTTCATTTATTTTTTAAGTTTATCGGGCGCCATCTATGGGTAGATATATGCAACTTAAATCTAAAAAAAACTAAAATTGATTAATTAAATTTAATGACTGAATTAATATTTGAAAAACTGTATTAACTTCCAGTGTCATCCATTACAAGTTAAAAAATATGTATCTGAACTTGAGTGGAGGAAGAAAAAGTATTTTATGAACGATTGGAAATTTGAACAAGATATATATATATATAGGGAGAGTGTGAACTAATAGAAGGAATTGAAAAAAAAAAAGAACAGCAATCTCGAATTACAGCAAAATAATAAAAGCAAAAATAATAAAAGCAAATATAATAAAATCAAATACATACGATAAAAATGTTAAAAGCAATTATATTAGGCTATATTTCAAATTTGATTAAAAACTTTTTGATCATTTAAAATTAAAAAAATATAGAATACATTACCAAGAATACTCAAACACCATCGTTTCAAATTTCAAACGTAAAAAATTAAGAATAATAATATCCAGAAAAATAAGCTAAATTAAAATCCGACGATTTTTTATATTATTGCCAATTTGTAGTTACATCATTTTAAAAATTTAACGATATATATTAAATAAATAATGAAAATATTTGATAAGAGAATAAAAATAATTAACAATTAGATGAATAAATTAAAATCCAACAATTTTTTATATTATTTCCCGTCTGTAGTTATATTATTTTAAAAATTGAATAATATATATTAAATGAATAATAAAAATATTTGATAATAAAATAATAATAATTAATAATTAAATAATTAATAATTGAATGAATAAAATAATTATTGATGAGCAAATGAGAAGAAAGAGCAGCTTGAATATATGAATATTTCTCCCATATAAAACTAAAATTAATGAATTAAATTTAATGAATGAATTAATATTTGAAAAACTGCATTCACATCCAGTGTCATCCACTACAAGTTCAAAAAAATTTATCTGAACTTCAGTGGTTGAATAAAAAAGCATTTTATGAACGATTGAAAATTTGAACAAGATATATATAGGAGAGTGTGAGCTAATAGAAGGAATTGAATAAGTGAAATAATTTTTTTTTTTTTAATTTTTATGGAAAAATATTCAATAAATCGAACTTTGTTACTAAGAAAGAAACAATTCAATTATTAATTTTTTAAAATTTTAAATTTATCGGTAAAAATGTTCGATTTTATTGGAAAAAAACGTTCCATGAAGATCTAAATAAAAAGGGGATTAATGAAGTAATAAAATATGAAGGAAATAGGCCTCAAATAAAAAAGGCTGAAAGTTTTTTAAAGCCAGGATAACGTTTCAGATCACTAAAAAAAAAAAGTCTGACACAGTATCTATTTTTATTACCTTTCCCAGAGTAATTTATAAAACCGATATCAAACGGAAGATCTCTGCGTTACGCCTGGAACCTGAAATGATTTACAACCCTTGCAACAAATGATATTAAAAAAAAAAAAAAAAAAAAAGAAAGAAAGATTAAGTTCTATTTTTTTATCCGCCTTACGAAAGAGACTGTTATTTCTTTTTTTGGTGTAACCTTGACACCGTTTTGACTGCAGTGCAGAACAAAAACAATCCAGTCTGCATTAACTGCATTTCGTTCTGCAAACGATTTCTCGAAGGTTGCCAACCCGCAAAATCAGTTTTGTCATTATATTCAATTTTAAAATGGATCTCGCTGTCTTTATCACTTCCTTCCTGTCAAGCTAAGAAAGAATGGGATGTTTCGAAAGCACACACATACAAAAAAAAAAAAACAAACTGTCGATTCATAAGCACTTGGCAACATTGAAAAGTAGGCTTTCGCTTTTCCTGCGTGATACACAAATTGGCGGTGTGAGTGACATGTAAGGTAAATATTAATTCGCATTTCCATTGTTGATAAGTATGACAGGATACACGAACGACGTAAGGAATTGGTGGGACGTTGCGTAACAAAAAGAAAAGAGGCAGAATTCACGTAGGTGGCACAGGTTAAGGAATCAATGCAGACGAACTTCTATCACAGCAAGTTTTGTTTCTCTGTTTTCAACCTTTTAACAAGTCACGTACGAAAAGAAGTACCATAACTAGTTACACAGCTGCCAGATAGAGTGCCTCACACAAGTTTTCGCATATGCGTGAATAGTAAAATCCCGTATATAAGTTACAAATTAAAATATTCTAAATAAATACTAATAATAATTTATAGCTTTTTATGATAGAAAAACCATTCAATCTGTTAAAATAAATATTTTCGTAATTTTTGTAATAGTGCAACCATTTTCTAACAGAAAATTTTTCTTTTGCAAATTTCTATTTAATTATGCATTTCAATTTGCAATGGATTAAAAAATAAATTTGTAATTTAATTATTAAGAAGTTATAATAAGCGAAAAATCTTCATTTCGATAACATATGAAGTAGAATTGAGCTGTCATTTTCAAAATAGAGAAAAATATGGGTAAATGAAAACCATTTTTTTTTTTTTTTACTTTAGTTTCCCTATTGTAACAGCAAACAGGTATTACATAATTTTTTTTTTTTCATTATGAGACAATATTTTTTTTTTTTCTTATAAATTATACTATCATACTTTAACCAAAAATCAGATGTAATTTGCAAAGCATAGTAATATTTTTAAAATTGTTAAAATATTTCATAATAATTTTTAAAATCAAAGTAAAAGCATGTTAAAACTTTAAAAATACATTACATATATGAAATCCAAGGTTTTCATAACAGCAGAAATTGGTAATGATAGATATGTATCTTTCATAAAATTAAAAAATATATATATATTATTCTTTCCTTCTAAATACTGTAAATTTATTAATATAACCTTCAAAATTCTTTTAAACTTGTTTCATTTTGTAAGATGATAAATTTTCAATAAATCTAGGTAAGTGAATACGTTTCTGAATACGACTTTTTGAATAATTTATTTTCAACTTTTAAGTTGGGAAGTCACGTATACTAGACCACGAGAATCGAAAGATTTAAACGTGATATTAATATGTATACAGGAAAGGAATTTATTTTGCCAGGAGCTCATCACGTGGAAAACATATCCTCATTTTTTAGAATACTAGATACAGATAAAAGTGGAACAGGAAAATGTTTTTATCAAATATTAATTTATTTACATATTTAACTTTGATTAAAAAATCTTTTCCAACATTCTCAAAATATTTATACCTTAAAAATTTTTAACAGATTATTAATAAAGACGATAGCATATTCATAATGTGTTTTGTTTCAAAATAAATCCCATTAAATTTAAAAATGAAAACACTTCATACATAATTACAATTTAATCAAAACTAACTAAAATTAATAACTAAAAATGAAATTCAATTGCTTAGTCAAAATGTCAAGTCACATTTCTTATTGTAGAAGATGAAAGAATGCTTTCGGTTTGAATAGAAACTTTAAGCTGAAATGAATTTCATTTTATCATTTGAAAGTCTTAGATAACAAAAAAAACGGTTGTTGAGAAACAATTTACCATTAGCTCAAAATCGACTAAGGAATAGATTTTAAATGCATCAGCAGAAAATCGTTTACATAAAACGCTTGCGAAATAACGACATCAGTAGGGTGCACACACTATAACGTTCTTTATTTTCACGTTTTAAAAGTTTTTAACCCTTTTTGAGGCATCATTATAGTTGATGAAAAACTACTTTCGCCGTTCTTTTCTCTGCATAGAAGCCTCTTATTACAGCAACTCATTCCGCTTTTAATTCAGCCTTTCATTCGAAGTCATAGGCGAAATCATGACGATACCACCTGTCTCATTTGGGCACTTTCAAAATCTCAGCTGCTTCAAAAGCCATGAAATCGTGATGCCTTTTGGTGTTATTTATTTTTTTAAAGTCATCTCGTAGCTCCTGATACCTTAAAAATATGTCTGGTGAGAAAAAAAGAGTATTCATGTCCGGCCAGTATTCTTTTCAGAATAAGAAATCAAGGACTCATTTAAATAAGCAGAAACAAGGACAATTGGGAAGAATCCTGCCTCATTCGAGGCCATCTGCGCTTTCGAGAAGACACAAAAAAAGATGAACAATAACACCTCTTTTCTTTCACTTTTTTGCTGCTCTAAAGCATCGCTGGTCAAGTTAAAAAAAAAAAACCACTTTTCTTTTTTTCTTCCTTTAGCTTCGTTAAAAAAGAAATGATAAATGTGTTTTTTAAATTACTGCCGGCAAAAGGAAACATTTCAATTTCGATTCTACAAAATAAAAACTAAATTCTTTTTAAAAAAGTTCAAACCTTTTCTCACGATTTCGATTAAAAGCCACTAGTTTTTATTCAAATTAAATAGCAATTATCATTCAAAGAAAAGAGAATAAAACATTTGTTCAAATTCATTCAGGTTTATTTTTAACTACTAAAGATAATATATCTACCTTTAAAATGATGACTGCAAATTATTACTCGGAAAATATACTACAAAAAATCAATGTTACTGAAAAAAATTCTCACTAAAAAAAATCAACGTTTAATAATTTGTTTTGAAAAGTCATTGCCTATGTTCCCCCATCTTTCTAAGAACATATAATTTCGAATGAGAACTGTAATTGTCTTGGGTAATTCATTTTTTTGTCATGGTAACATTGAACATTAGGGCATTAAGTAAAAAATAACATATTATCAGAATAACATATGCTATTGCAAACTATTATTATTCATTCTAATAATGACACAACCAATTAATGAAATCATTGTCCATAATTTTTGCAAATAATGGACATCAAAGAATAATGAATGATAAATTAGTCACTTCATTGACAAATTTGTAATTGCTCGTCCCTATGCTATAAATACTTGTAAAAAGATCACAATCATTAGTTTTCAAACTTGTTTAAGTATGGGACAATTATTTCTAGCTATTTGTCTTGATTTTATTTTTGTCCTCGCGACATTTAAATGACTGATCCTGTATTTTTTACATAATCATTTATCTTTATTTATATAAATCATTACAAGATATGAAATATTCAAGGTCATATATATGAATAATTTTTTGAATATTTTCGATATAATATGTATATATTTCGATATATTCTATGATAAATTTGGTTTCGGATTAAAAAAAAGATTAAATATTATTTTTTCCACATCTAAACAGAGATAAAATCTTTTAAAAATGGAAAACATTATAAATCTTGTAGTTGTACTTTTCATTTGAAGGTCCCTTTGCACTTCTGTTGTTATAATAATATTTCTTTTTTAAATTCGCCTTGACTCATTTTGAAAGAATTGTAAAAATAATGATTTATTTCAATTGAACAAGAAAATTAGAGCATGAAGATTAAAACTGTTTCAAGTTTTTTTGGAAATACAAAACAATAGTTCTCACTCCATATAATGAAAAGAGCTAAGATAATGTTTAAATTTCATAGAAACGAAAATACTACTGCGCCCAAAAAGTAAGACCAATTATTTTTTTTTCAAAAAACCTTTATTTATTCTACCAAATTTATTTCATCGCCTTCAAAGTAATCCCCTCGGACACAATGCACTTAGGCCAACTTTTTCCCAATCCTCAATGCGTGCTAAAAAGGCACGGATGGCCTTCAAAGCGTGAGCCGATTCACGTTGAATCTCTTCAATCGACTCAAAACGGTGTCCCCGAGTGGTCGTTTGTGTTTAGGGAATAGTCAGAAGTCACACGGTGGGAATACGGTGGTTGTGGAACGATATGGGTTTCGTGTTTGGCAAAAGAAGTCACGAAGTATCAATGCAGTGTGAGCTCAGTGTTTTCGGTACCCATCGAGATTTGACGCGTTTGAGGCCCAAAAGTGGAGTGGACCGATCCTTTTGAAATTTCAACATCATCAGCAAGGTCTCTAATTGTAAATTGACGGCTTGCAAGCACAAAATCTTTAATATTTTGGACGTGATCTTCGTCGGTTGTCTTCAACGCGTTCTATGTCTTCTTTGAACTGTTCATACCACTTCTAAACATTTCTTTCCGATATAGGAATGCTCATCGAATGCCTTCTGCAACATTTTATACGTTTCCGCAAGCAAAATTGAATGCAAGTTCTTTACACAATAAATGCAGACATTTCAAAAATCGCCGAAAGCAGTTTTAGTGTTTGACAGAGCCAAGCGTAACTCAAACACTAATGAATATTTTGACGTCAAATTTCACACAGATATCAAGGACAGTGCCAGCAACTTAAAAAAGGAAAAAAATTTAAATTCTATCAATTTTAAATTGAAAATGGGTCTTACTTTTTGGACACAGTAGTACGTATTAGTAGCACAAGCTTCGACTTTTTAAAATTTTTAATTTAAAAAATTGGTTGCCACAGAACTCAAAAAAATAAAGTAATTAAATTTTCTTTGTGTGTGAATGGACCATGAAAAGTACTCATTAGGCGCCACAGGGGAAGGGTTCAAAGTTAATTGATTTACCTTTAACAAAAAACGCACTGATCACAGTTTCATAAACAATTACCGAGCCGCAGTTCTAGTTCAGCGAGAAAGTGCAAACAAACACCATTCTTATTCTTCACCTGGATTAACTTAGGATATTTTTTTCAAGAAAACAATTTCCGTTGGTGCTTTTCTTTTTTTTACAAAACAGGAAAGGATAAGAACTATGAGCAATAAATAGAAAAAAAAAAAATTGTTCTAAGAATTTGCCAGTATTATAAATAATGGCCTTCAAAATGCTAAACAGGAGTGACAGAAAATGAAAAGAAAAAAAAAAAAAAATTGCGTCATGCACTTGAATTGACAAATACAATTCTTTCAAATTGTTCTTTTTTCCGCGAAAAAGTGAGGAATTCGGCTCATTTTTATTAAACAATTAACAATTGATTTCCTTAAAAGTAAAATAAATATAAATAACAATCTGCTATGTAACTTTTTAAGAGATTTTCTTTTTTAGTTTTCGAATGAAAACCTTGCTAACACATTCTAGTAACATTCAGTTCGTTTGTAATACAACAGAATGATAATACAGGGAAAAAATTATTACCACTTTTGTTAAATTACATTTTTCTCTTGATACAGTACTTATGTATAATGAGTAAAATAATAGACTTGACAAATGTTCATTCACAGAATTCATCACTTCTGTTTAGTAATGAAAAATTAGATTTAATTCTAGTTTCTTCCTTTTATGGAAAGTATTAATTTTAAGTTATATTCCATGGCCTATTGATGAATTTAATGTGTTCCTTAATAAAATAAGCAAAAGGAAATAAATATAGTACGCAACATTTATTATCAATAAATTAGATTAAATTAAACACTAAATTAAAAATATGACTCCTCATTTTTACTTTGATTGTTCAGATTATTTTTTGAATCTTTCATTCATTTCTTTACTGCATTTTAAACTTGTGGGGTAGGATCTCTTGGTTGCAAAGCTTTGCCTTCCCTTATATGTGTGAGCTTAAAATTCTCTGGATTTTCTTTTTCCTCAAAATTCGGAATAACGTCAATTTGAGAAGGGCAGGAGATGCTGATCTTGTGGCACTTGTGTTTTGAATGAGCACAGTTGTTGTTGTTGTTATCGTGTCCATGGATTTAAAATATAAATATCAAAGTCAGATCAAGTCAAAGGTCTTCACGACAGCTGCCGCTAACAATGGCTCCGCTTCACTCTACAGGACTTCTCTTAAGTTGGCCTCGATTGGCACCCTACCCAATTGAAAAACATGGGGAGTGAGTGCTGGGCACTATACAATGTGCTTAGGTGTGTGCTTGTATGCTTTTTCCTATGGTACTACTGTAATGTGTCTAAGTTTTTCCTCCGTAATCTTTGTAATTACGTCCTCAGTTTTAGAAATGAAAAAATTAGAATTAATTCTAGTTTTTCTTTTCAATTTTTGTAAAGTTTTAATTTTAAATAATATTCCACGTACCGTTGATGAATTTAGTTTCAACCATAATAACAGTTGCAAAAGAAATAAAAAATATAGAACGAAACTAGATTAAATTAAACAATAAATTAAAATTATTACTCCTGATTTTTATTTTGATTGTTCAGATAAATTCTGGATTTTTTAAATCATTTCGTTACTGCATTTCAAACGTGTAGATAGGATGGATCCCTCGGCTACGAAGCTTTAAATACTTGAGCTTAAAATGGATATGGAATTTCTTCGTTTTATGGATTTTTTTTTTTTCAAACCTCAAAATAATGTAGATGTGTGGAACTTGAATTGACTCACTTGACCTGCTGATCATTATGTGCATCCTCTGCGAAGAGGAGTATGTCCAAGTTTTTCTCCCATAATCTTTTGCGTTTACGTCCACAGTGTTGCATTTCAAAATACTGGTCATAAATGCAATCCACTGTTTAGCATTATTTGGGGCCTGAATGGCCGAGTGGCTAGCGCTCTGGCACTTGGTACCAGAGGTTTCGGGTTCGTGCCATGGATGTTTGTAGGGATTCGGAATCCACTTTAAACCGCAGGCCCCGGTCTAGCAGGATCGTAGAGGTTGCGGGGCATTGTTACTCCGCGTCCGTGGCTTATCTTCAAGTTACGACAACTGTCTAAGTGTTTACCAGCTGCAATAGAGCAAAAAAAATATATATATGCATTATTTTTTTAAATCCACAGTTTTGCATTATTTTTCTCATTTTTTCCACGAATCACCATCAGCATAAGATTTACCTTGATAATTATTGTCGGAAGTACGTTTCCAAATCCTAGATACGGTCATCCATTCTGCTGAACTTAAATTGCCCTCACCTTTCTGAAAATTTTCGTTTTTTTTCTTTTGGATGCATCCAGAACTGGACAATCACAACTCGATCTTTGTTTGAGAACACTCTTTTTGCCATGTTACTTTTACAATGAGTTGGTATTCAACTGACAAATGTTATGAAACATTGATTTCGATGGAAGGCATCGCAAATTTGGGCTACAATATATTACTTACAGCTACATTAACCAATAATTCCCGTTTAAATATTCCTTTGCCATTATTATTAGGCAGTATTTCGGTAGTTCTATTTTTAGTCTACGTAGATTTAAAGCGAAGCAGTCTAGTAGATGCCACGTTAGATATTGAAAAGAAAAGCCTCAAAAATGTAATAAAAAGCCAAGGATGGCCGATAAGGAAGAAAAACCCAAATCCCCTTTGTCTATGTTGAGGATGAGCTATATATGTGCGAGTGTGTTGCGTTTGTCTATTTTTTCATAAATGATCCACCAAATATTTTATAAATGGAATCTTCTTCTTGAAATAACGGTGTAGTTATTTTTTATTCTTTTTCCAATATTCTTACTATTGCTTATAGTTTTCCTTTTTTTCATTTTCGTAATTTTCAGTTAAAAATTATTATTTTTTTAATTTTTTGTTTTAGTGTTAGCATACATATTTATTTATTAAATGAATTCAAATCTAAGAACAACTTTTCTTTATTTTAAAAAATTTGCTTAAAAAATTAAAGAAAAATGTATAGAACAATATTCTTTTTTAAAAATTATGTTCCCACAATTAAAAAAATTAAATTCAGTTTCTATTTCTTACTATTCAGTTTTTTTTTTAAAAAACGAATATACTTTTGAAAAAAATGCTCTTATTCTTTGAATTTCAGTAGATAATATTTATTTTGTATATATTTAGTAAACTGGATTGCTTTTCAATAAAAATTATAAAAATAAAAAAATAAAAATAAAACTTCAAAAAAAAAAAACGTAAAAATCCTAATAATCAGAATGATGGATTATTATTCAAATTTAGATAATTTTAAATTTACAAGCCAATAGTTTTTTTTTTTTTACATAATTTTTAAATTGCACAAATAGAAGCCTTAATTTAAAAGTGCATATTATATATACCTTTCTTTCGCATCCTGAAAAATAAATTAATTTGTTTGTGTTACATATTTCTGCCTAATTTTGCATTTGAAACTATTAATTTTGAGTGATTTTTTATTCTTAATTCGAGTAATTTATACTACTTGATAATACTGGAAATTAAAATAAACCGGTTATAGTTTTCGTAGTTCAGTTAAATTTAGTACCTTGATTCATTTCAGACAGGTATAAAAATAAATCTATCGCTCCAGCTTTATGACAAATTTATTCTCAGTTAATTCTTCTTTATTGAATTCAATTATAATTCATAATTGTTATAAATTATTTTTATCCATAGGAATTCTGTTGAATTTAATTAATTAATGTGCCCTACATTAACAAGTTTCAGCAAGATTAAAATAACAATGATAAAGCGATTGTTTTAAGAAAGGGTCAGTAACTTTTATTTTATTTATCCTAATTTAAATAGAAATTAATATCGAAAATGACTTACTTCATCAAATAAACTTAACAATTCACTCTAAATTGCACATTGCCATTAATAATGAGATAACAATAAATAATAAAAAAAAACTACTATGAAAAATGATGAAAAAAAAAAAAAACAGGGATAGCTTTTACTTTTAAAATAATTCGTTCTTAACTACAATATAAATATTAAACAAAGAATCAATATTACTGACATTCTACCAAGAGGCCTTCTAATTTATTTTGATAGCATCATTTATTAGTTTCATAACCATTGATTAAGCATTTTTATATAATAATTTAAAAGGGCCTGATGGGTGAGTGGCTAGCGCTCGGTACCACAGGTTTCGAGTTCGAGTCCTCATAGTGCCATGGATGTTTAGAGTGGTTCGGAATCCACTTTTTATACCGTAGGTCCCAATCTCACATGATCGTAGAGCGTTGCGGAAGTAGTGTTACTCGCGTCCGTAACACATCTTCAAGCTACACGTACCCTTGGAAAGCGCTAAATGAGTAACAGCGGTGCAGCTCTTGCTTAAAACTGTCTTGTAAAAGATGAACTGTCTCTGTATTGCCAGCTGCATTAGAACAACACGATAATCATTTAATAGTTCAACTAATTTATTGTTAGTAATTAATTAATTTGTCGCTAATTAATTTTGAATATAGACAGTTTATTTTCTATTATGGAAGCATGGAATGGCCAAAAGCAAATTTTACTTTACTTAATTATTTCAAAGATGACCTATATGAGTCCTAATGTTAGTTTAGTAAATGTAGTAATATTGCTTTGTAAATATTTTAATGGTGGACCATAGACGTTGATCTACTAAAAAAAAAAAAAGGAATTCAAATTCTATGACAAAATTGTGGGAATGGATAAATTAATTTTAATTAATTAAATTAAATAAATAAATAAGCATGAATTAATTTAAATTGATTTTTATTTTAAATCATCATTAAAACTTAGAAACCACATAAACAGTAAATTCTTTATGTGCAATTTTTTGCTGCTCTTTTGAATTGTTGTTGATGTAAAATAACCATGTAACAAAACGAATACATAAATTAATAATATTTTTATTTAAAAAAATCCGTTCCTGAACAGATTTAAAGAATTATTGAAATAAAAAAATGTCCTCATTTTTTTAAAGACCAATTTTCTCCTCAAAATTTATCCTGTAAGAAATTACAGATTTAATTTAAATTATAAAAGAAAATGATAAACAACTACGGCTATGATACGGCTTCGAGTTCCAGCGGTGCCATGTATGTTTGTAGTGGTTCGGAATCCACTTTAAAGGCTCGTTACCACCGAGGCGTGAGGCGTTGACCCATCACTAGCCTCACCGCTTTCGCCTGAAACCGGTTTGAAATCCGCCGCTTGAGTTGACCAACTTTCAACTCGAAGCGGAACTTCACTAGGCGCAATGCTATTTCTGAGTGAACGGGGTGAACGGGTTGAGAAAATTTTCTTCCCTGCCGCATGTCGCGTCACCGCCTCTCGCCTCGGTGGGAACGAGCCTTAAGCCGTAGGTCCCTGTCTCCTATGACTGTAAGAGCGTCACGGAGTCAAGTCAGATTTCTACCTACGGGTGCTCCATCACAACAGAAGCTGCCCCTTTCCCTCCATCCATGAGTAGATTACTCATGGGATGTCCGCCCCCACACTGCAGGACACGAAAGATTAGTCACAACACACAAAAATGAAATAATTCTAAAAGTTCTTAAGAAACTATATATAAATAAATAAATAATAACAAATAATAATAAACTTATTTTTAACATTTATGCAATATATTTTTAACAAAACTTTTGATTTCTTGCTAAAGTACAAACTACATCAAGAAAACAGATAACGAAAAAGCAATTAATAACCAATAACCTTTTCCATCCAAACCCATATATATATATATATATATATATATAAGCTTTTCTTCATATTATTAAATTCCATGAAGTCATTCGCAAAAAAAAAAAACCATCTCGAATAAAACGGAAATTAAACCTCTGATGAAATCTTAGAATATAGAATAAATGTGGTCAATAAGACTTCCGTCTGGTCACCATGTTATTACAGAATTTTAACCTTAGTTTGTCAAGGACGCTCAGAATAATTGTTTTGAACTGTGCAATTCTGACGCGAAACCAATGAAGAAAGAAAAAGAAACGTTCCGTTATCGCATGGTCGATTTCAAATCAAAGGATTATTTATTGCAGCAGGTTTAAATTTCAATAATCACAACAAACAATAATACTGTGAATCGAATCTTTCAACAACTTGAGTCATCTTGTCAACAAGGATTAGTTGTTGTTGAATTTCGAATTCAATGACTAGGCCTTTGATATGCAAGGGGTTCAAGTTTAATTTCGTATTATTATGAAAAGCGAAACGAAACAAATGTTATTTCGCAAGGATTAACACTTAAATTTCAAAAAAGAAAAAAAGACTATTCTATTGTGATGAAAGACATTTTCTCGGAAATGATTCCTAAGAACTGAATGATTCAAATCGAATAATATAATGTAATTTTTTTTTTTCTTTTTATGGTTAATGATTTTCTTTTCTTATCAAATTCCTTTTCAAATGAAATCTAGGAAAATTGGAATGTAATAACATTTGAAACCTTTTTTTTTTGTTTTAATAAAACCTCGCATGATTTTGAAAATTCTCAGTGCTTATGTGTAATCTAGGTTACTTAAATAATACTTTCCCATAACTGAAGGATTATTCTACGTTATACCAATCTTATCACACAGCCATACCTGGCTGCTTTCATATTCCATTACGAAATACCCTCCATTGTTTTTTAACAGCAGTTTGACATTTCAAATTCAACCCACTTGTAATGAGAACTGCATTTATGCAAAAGCATTGAACTTGTTTTGTTTAAAAGTTTTTTATTGTTTCTTCTGTAATGGTTTTAAATGTAAAAACTCATTCCTAACTGAATGCAGGGTTTTGTTTTTAGTAAATAAACAAATAATAAAATTTTATAGATTCGACATAATTAACACATTGCTAAAATAAGTAATTTTGAAACTGCATAATATTCGTAATGTGCCTGGTGTTATTCTTATTAATGTAATATATTTTCTTTTTAAACAGAAAAAAAGAGAATTAATTAGGAACTCATAATTCTATAGAAGAAATGAAAATACGATTCAGAAAAAAGCGATTATGTTTTTATTTCAAAAATGAATGATGTTCATTGATTCTTTCGAATTTAATTAATTGTTTTCTACTTTTTCGAATTTAACTAATTGTTTTTTTTTTTCTCCAAATTTAACTAATTGCTTTCTTTTTTTCTTTCGAATTTAACTAATTGATTTCTTTTTTTAAATTCCTTCTATTAGCTTACACTCTCCCTATATATATCTTGTTCAAATTTTCAATCGTTCATAAAATGCTTTTTATTCAGCCACTCAAGTTCAAATAAATTTTTTTGAACTTGTACTGATGACACTGGATGTGAACACAGTTTTTCAAATATTAATTCATTCATTAAATTTAATTCATTAATTTTAGTTTTATATGGGAGAAATATTCATATATATTCACCTGCTCTTTCTTTCTTTTTTTTGCTCATCATTAATTAATTAATAATTAGTTAATAATCTCTTTTTCTCATAACTAATTATTAATTAATTAATGATTATTAATTATTTTATTCATTCAATTATTAATTATTTTTATTCATTTAATTATTAATTATTATTATTTTATTATCAAATATTTTTATTATTCATTTAATATATATTATTCAATTTTTAAAATAATATAACTACAGACTGGAAGTAATATAAAAAATCGTCTGATTTTAATTTATTCATTTAATTGTTAATTATTTTTATTCTCTTATCAAATATTTTCATTATTTGTTTAATATATATCGTAAAATTTTTAAAATGATGCAACTACAAATTGGCAATAATATTACACTCATGTCTATAAATTAAGGATAATTCAGAATCACACAGAAATTGAACTCTAAAATAAAAATTTCACCTGTAGAATTATCACACACATCTTGAAGAAGAATATGCAAATTACAGGAAACCACCAGATGGCGCAGATAGTACGTCACAATGACGAGAGTGTAAGAGAGGGGGTATATAAGAAATGGTGGCAAAGAAGTAAAATTGCTCACAAGCGCTTTAAAAGCCTTTCAGTGCAATAACCGCATAGTTATGGCACAAAGGAAGCATTTGGATGATTTTTTTACGTGGTAGAATTATCGGACGACTGGAACGTGGATGTACCCAGCTGGAAGTATCCGAGGAACTTGGAATCACCCAGAGTGTCATCTCCAGGCTTTGGCAACGATTCCAAGATGATGGTAATGTGAGTAGATGTTACAGCACAGGTCGCCCCCGAGTTACAACGCTGAATGAGGACCGGTATTTAGTAGTTACTGCCAAAAGAAGGCCTGTCAGACGGAGCACAGCATGCATTGTGGACACCGCAACAGTGGTCTTGTGTGATGTTTTCCGACGAGTCCAGGTTTAGTTTGCAGTCTGATTCTCGCCGGACTTTCATATGGAGAGTGCCAGGTATCCGTTACCACCAAGAGGGCACCATTGAACGACACCGTTACGGTGGTGCAGGATGGCTCGTTTGAGGAGGAATTATTCTTGGTTCCAGAACTGACATGCATGTTCAGAGTGTAACGATGACAGGCCACATCTATCGGGATGTCATTCTGGAACAACATGTACGTTTGTTTCGGGGGGCTATGGGTGCTGAATTTCTGTTTATGGATGACAACGCCCGTCCTCATCGGTGCAAACATTGTAGACGAATGCCTTCAATTGGAGGATATCACCCGTATGGATTGGCCAGCATACTCACCGGACTTGAATGCAATAGAGCATGTGTGGGATATGCTTGGCCGACGAATTGTAGCCCGTCAACCCCTCCCACCTGTCAACCGGAACTTCGAGGGCATTGCTTGATGAGTGGTGTAATATTTCCCAAGATCAGATTGATAATTTGATACCAGCATGCCTAGGCGTTGTAAGGCCTGTATTGCATCGTCCGGGAGACATACTCCATATTAACCATCATACTAACCATGTTATACTGTTTTTTGTAAATAAGTTCCTTTTTTTGAAATTTGCTCCAGGAGTAAAAATCGCAATTTTTATTAATTATGTCAAACATATAGCATCTTTTTTGCTCTTTACTTTTTGTTTAATATATAAATAGACTTTTTACAAATAAGTCAAATTTGTTTTGCTTCTGTCTCTTTCTTTGCCTGAACTTCATTATCCTTAATTTATGGACATGAGTGTAAAAACGTCTGATTTTAATTTAGCTTAGTTTTCTGAATATTATTATACTTATTTTTTTTTTTACGTTTGAAAGTTGAAACGATCGTGTTTGAGTATTCTTGTTAACGTATTCTATATTTTTTAATTTGAAATGATTAAAAAGTTTTTAATTAAATTTGAAATATAGCCTTATATATTTGCTTTTATTATTTTTATCGTATGTATTTGCTTTTATTATTATTTTGCTGTAATTCGAGATTGCTGTTCTTAATACGCTTTTATTAGCTTCACCTGTATTTTTGTTTGTTTGTTTTTTAAATTCCTTCCATTACTTCACACTCTCTCTTTATATATCTCGTTCAAATTTTCAATCGTTCATAAAATACTTTCTATTCATCCACTCAAGTTCAAATACATTTTTTTGAACTTGCAGTGAGTGCATGACGCTGGATGTTAATACAGTTTTTTCAAATATTCATTCAATCATTAATTTTAGTTTTTTTAGATTTAAGTTGCTTTTATCTACCAATAGAGAGGGCCAGATAAACTTAAAAAATGAATGAAAATTATTTATAAAGAACTTCCTGCAATATAGTGAGAAAAAAAAAGAATTGATTAAAAAATGTTTTTATATCACTTGTTTCTTCCGAATTTAACTAACTGCTTTTTTTTCGGATTAAACTAATCGTCTTCTTTTTTTTACCCAAATTAAACTAATTTCTTTCTTTTTTTTTCCTTTTGAATTTAACTAATTGTTTTTTTTTTTTCTGAATTTAAATAATTTTTTTTTTTTTTCTTCTAATTTAACTACTTGCTTTCTTTTTTTCTTTCAAATTTAATTATGTTATCCATTTTAAAGCAGGATAAAAATAAATTAACTGGAAAAATATTCATTTCGAAAAGGAGTTAAGTACTGAGAAATAAAATTTCTACTTTTTGAATTAAAAATTTATTTTTTAAATTCTTAAAAACATAAAGTGTATACGTACGTAAATGTAAAATATCTTTCGAATTTGACAAAACTTTTAAAATGAAACAACAATATAGGCGAAAAAAAAATATAATACATACAAAAAATACATGTGACTAGGAGATAAAATACAGATATGTAAGAATACAGATATATACAAAGAAGGAAGTAAAGAAGAAGAAACATCATTTTAAAGAAGGGAAAAGTGAGAAGTACTCTAAAGAAAAACTGACATTTCAGTAAAATTAATATTTAAAATAATTCTTTGACTTGTAATTTAAATTGCGCCTAAAAAATGCATGCCCAGTTTAAGGTATTTAATGTTTAAAGCAGGGATGACCAACCCAAATGATCTTGCGGGCCACTATGGAAATGCATTCTAACTCCGCAGGCCGCATATATAATTTTATATCCCCTATTAGATTTAGACACACTGCAGACACTTTTTGGGAGTGAACAATTGAAACATAATGAGTTAGTATTGTTGTGTTTACTATTACTCTTACATGTGAACATAGATTATATAATAATGATGATATTAAACGCACATTGTGAAGAAATAGACAACACTCAAAAAGGAAATATAAAAATATCTAAATATAAGCGAAATAAAAAAAAATGACATCATTAAAAAAATATTTATATTACTAGTGCGATATGTGTTTCTCCACTCCTTCACTTGGCATTAGCAAATCGATGCGCGCATCACGAGTTCGCAGAATATAAAGTAATTATTCTGCTAACTCATAACTGTAAACAAATAAATAAAGCAGGCACAATATGTCCTATATACGCAAGACTATTATCTTAAAATCAAAGTTAATTTTTTCTCATCCTTTCGAGAATTAATTTTTAAATATATGGATGCAAAAATACTGTATTTATTTTAATGCATTGTTTTTCACTACTTTGTGTAATAAAATATTTTTTAATAACTAAAATAAATATATTTTGTTAAAGTGTGATACATCTCACGGGACGGAAAATGTTCAAGGCGGCCGCGGGTTGGCCACCCCTGGTTTAAATAGAAGTTTTATTAGAGTGTATATCGGAGAAAAAAGTGTAAAATGAAAGAAAGATATAAATATGTTAAACAGCACAATGTAAGTCACGTGAGGATTATGTATGCCCCAAACTGCAACCCCTATGCGCGTTCCATTCCTCTCTGGAATAAAGCAATTACAATTCGAAAGCTAAACAGGCGGGGACATACAGCTTAACGTGGATTCCGAACCCCTCACAAATATCCACGCCACCGGATTCGAACCTGAAGCCTTGATACCACATGTCAGAGTGCTAGTCACTTCGCCAGCAGGCTGCAACACATATGAAGAAGGAAGAAAAGAAGAAACTTATCATTTTAAAGAAGGGAAAAATAAAAAGTGTTCGATAGAAAAAGCAAGTTCTTTGATTTGGAATTTAAATTGTGTCTAAAATACATTTTCAGCCTATGGAACATAATGTTTAAAGAGAGAAATGTTTTATTAAAGTGTATATTTTAGAAATCGCTTATGTTAAACTGCAAAAATGAAATCATGTAAGGATTATGTTTGATTCCCTTCCCTACCCCCCCTTCCAGACTCTAGACTCTATGGGACACACCAATTAACAGTTGTATTCTTGAACTCAAAATCACAGAAATCCATTCACAACATTCCCGTAATTCATCAACTTCTAATTGCGAAACTGGGTCCCACCAAATCAACAAAGGATGGTGTACTTGCATGAGAATGCACTCGGTTACAGGCACGGGAAAACGTTCGAAACGCCCTTTACAATCTCGAGTGGCTGCTGCATCCCTTGCAAAGGTGGAAGTTCCGACTTCGAGAGGAGGAAGCCGGTACCTCTGCGAACGGGTATGCGAAGGACACTGGAGCCAGAACTAGTTCAGGGACGGCGGCTGCGCAAGACACCACTCACTTGGCGTTGGTTGACTGATAACCTGTGTTTGGCTCATAGCGCCCGGGTTGCCAGTTTAGGGAAAACATAGTCCTCACGTGACTTTTACTTAGCACTTTAACATATGCGATGATAGTTTGGCGATTTTTGTCAAAAATCTTTACTGACGGCGCGAAAGCAGAAAAAGTCAGTTATCATACAGCGATTTTTGCAAGAAATGGTTCATTTTTTTATCTATAAATAAATGTGAATTTAATTTTTCCTAAATATTTTCGATTATATTTTAGCAATAAATTTTCCCTCCGAATTGATTAAAAATAAAACATGTTATAAGAACTTTTTTGTAATAAAATACAAAAACGAAATACGAGATACTCTCGAAATAAATAAATAAATAAATAAATATATATATATATATATATATTTCTACAGTGAGGCCTGATGGCGAGTGGCTAGCGTTCTGGCGCTCGGTACCACAAGTTTCGGGTTGGGTTCCCGGCGGTGTCATGGATGTTTGTAGTGGTTCGGAATCCACTTTAAACCTAACAAGGAGTCGGCCTAACATGTTCGTAGAGCTTTGCGGGAGTATTACCACTCCGCGTCCGTAGCTTATCTTCAAGCTACCCACGGTGCCTATTCGTCCGATGGTGGCTGCGCAAGACACTCACTTGGCATTGGTTGACACACAGCCTCTGTTGGGCTCACAGACAGCTCAACGGGGTTGCCAGTTTGGGGCAAACATAGTCCTCACGTGACTTTCATTTTGCGGTTTAACATATGTGATGATAGCTTGACGAATTTTCGGCAATAATTCCTTACTGGTGGCGCGAATTGAGAAAAAAGTCTGCTATCCAATCATGATTTTCGGAAGAAATGGTTCATTTTTTTTTATCTGTCAATAAATGTGAATTTAATTTTTCCAGATAGTTGGTATTTATATTCGATTAATAAAATTTCTCGTGTAATATTTTTCTTTCGAAACGACAAAAAAAAAAAAAAATAGATATAGGAACATTTTGTAATGTTTTCTTTATACAAAATGATCCAAGTCATACACAAAATTATATTTTTTGTATTTATTTATTTTTAATAGGCTCAATCAATCATCAATTAAGTTAACAATAAATTTGCCCTTCAAAATGATTAAAAATAATATATTCCTTCATATGAACTTTTTGTAACGTACTGTGGAATTTTGGATAACGAAAAAGCTAATGTATTGGACAAGAAAAGAACTTTGATAACGCAACACATTCATAAACCGATTTCATTTCATACGACTCAATTGTTTGTTAATTCGACTCTTGGGAAATTCTTAAACAGATAGATATGATTCAACGAGCGGTAGATAAAAGATGGTTTATTCTGGGGGAAGAGAGAACTGTTCTCAGTTTTACAAGAAAGACAGCGGTGGTTTTGTTTAGACGTTTGACTGGTCATGACTGTTTACGAGACCAACTCTATAGAATTGGAGTGGTGGATTCCCCAAACTGTGTTTTGTGTGACTCTAGTCGTCTTATGACTTTGAACATTTAAATAATTGTAATACACTTTCTCGGTACGGCATGGTCAAAAAGCACTGGAGAAAGTGTGAATTAATGCCTTAGGCGCCATGTTTCGGAAGTCATAAAATAAATAAAATAAAACTTTATGTGATGTTCATGTATATATATATTATAGTCTGTATATATATAGTATATATATATACATATACATATTACTACAAAATGCTCAGAGTTATAAACAAAACAGCATTTCTTATATCAATTTATCTTAAGTAGGCACATGTGAAATAAATGTGTGACTTGAATTTCTTGGGATTTTCAGAATCAGGTTTGAGTTTTCTAAATTAATGAGTGTAGGTGAAAAAAAAAAAAAGCCAAGGGGCGATACAGCGCCAACTCTTGCACGAAAAGGACCAGACATGTTTGCTCCAACTTAAAATTCCTTTAGAATGGGGAGACGCTCTATTTTATTATTATTCCATGGTTTGCCCTCCCCCTCCTTTTCTTTTATTTAATTCTTTTAGAACGCAAATAGATTCTGAAAATAAGAGCCTGAAGATTTGTTACTTTGAGAGTCATTAGAACGAAATCATGTCATGAAATTGAGTTCTCTCTTTTCCCCCGATTCAGTAGGCACTCATATATATATTTAATAAATATGTGACTTGAATTTCTCTGCATTTTCAGGATTACTTCGTAACATGTTTGAGTTTTCTAAATTAATGAGTAGGACCTGATGGTCGAGTTACTAGCGCTTTGGCGCTCGTGCCACGGGTTTCGAGTTCCAGTAGTGCCATGTATGTTTGTAGTGGTTTGGAATCCAGTTTAAGCCGTTAGTCTCGATATAATATGACTGACTGCGAAGCGTCAGGCGTAGGGCTAATCCTTAAAAGGGGAACTTCACACGTAGCCAAATCAGACTTCTACGTACGGGTGCTCTATCTAAACGAAAGCTGCTCCCTCCTTCTATGAAATTGTTGCCTGATGGCCAATAGGATAGCTCTCTGATCATTGGTACCAGAGACTTCAGGTTCGAATCCTGGCGATGGCATGGATGTCTGTGAGTGGTTCGGAATCCACTTTAAACTGTAAGTTCCGGTCTGTTTAGCCCTCGTGTGCACAAAATAACCGTAGAGCGACAAATCAAACCTTCTATGAGACCAATGGGTTCTTGGACTTCCTAGTGGTACTAGAAAGTCCAAGAACTAGTGCTGCTTTGGGTTCTAGATTTTGCTGTGAACCAAGAGGGAAAAGAATCAACAAATTAATGAGTACAAGAACAGGAAAAGAAGCCAAAGGGCGATAGAGCGCCAACTCTTGTAAGAAAATGACGAGTGATGTTTGCTCTAGCTTAAAAATTCCTTTAGTATAGGGATACACGCTCTATTTTATTATTAATACGCTTTTATTAGTTTCACCTGTATGTTTGTTTGTTTGTCACTGACTCTTTGGGCTCGATTTTGCCCTACTTTAAGTGATCAGATTTAATTTAAACGCTGTAGACTTATCAAGGACACTAAAATATTTTGATAAGTTTACTATCTCATCATGATTAGGATCGCCAGGAGGAGTGATTTTATGAAGAGCAATTTAACCCTTTTAGAATGAAAGTACCCAAGACATTCAAACCTACGTGGGACAGTGGCACAACGGATCCGGAGATTCCCTGTTCGAATTCTGGCTGGCTCGACCTATTCGCATTTAGCCTTTGTTTTACTCACAATTAAATTATTGTAAGAACTATAGTTCCAGTTCTCCGTACTGGGACCTCATTTAAATATTATAGTTTAAAAACAGTAAAAACACGCTTTTAGAGTAAATCAAACTAAAAAGTAAAAAATAAAATATAGTTTAAAAAAACTAAAAAAACACGCTTTTAGAGTTAATGAAGCCAGAAAGTAAAAAATGAATTATAGTTTAAAAAACATGCTTTTAGAGTTAATCAAACTAAAAAGTAAAAAATAATTGTTACCATAAGAATAAAATGACTGTCAAGAAAATGAATGTCACTGTTCTAAAAGCGTGGAGTGCTTTGTATGACATTTTAAAACTAACTCTGTATTTCGGAATGAAACAAGTGAAAAATTATAACGATTGATATCGAGCACCCCACGCTTTTAGAACAGTGACATTCATTTTCTCGACTGTCATTTTATTCTTATGGTAACAATTATTTTTTACTTTTTAGTTTGATTCACTCCAAAAGCGTGTTTTTAAACTATAATTATTATTCCATTTCCTTTATTTAATTTAAATCTTCGCGCCCTCCCACCCCCCTCCTTTTTTTTTTTTTTTTTTTTAATTTTTATACACAAGTAGATTCTAAAAAGAAGAGACTAAAGATTTGTTACTTTGAGAGAAGCTATTCGAACGAAATCATCTCACGAAATTGAGCCTTCTCCATCCAATATGGGTCAAGATGGGGTGGCAATGGACTGACTGGTTGCTTTTTGTTCTGTTTCGAACAGAGAAAAAAATAATAGAATTTTCTCCAATTTTTTTTTTTTTTTTTTTTTAAAGAGTGATTTATTTTAGGAAGAATGCGTGGGAGAAGAATTTCGAAGCAAGTTTGAGCCAGCAGAACTGGTGGTGAAGGGTGTTTGGAAAGTCCAGTGATTGTTCTTTTTTTTTTAATTGATTCGTGTCTAGTCCATTGTGGTTTGCTGGTTTCTTTTACAAACATAACAAAATGGGGGATTTATCTATTTATATTGCTTTGATTATGAATACGATTTTTTTAAATGGTTACTGATAGAATGTTTTAAGGGGAAGGGTATTAACTTAATTTTTACGAAAATCATATTATAGATTTGATTCAAGAAGCAAAATAGAGATAGAATATTTTAATGACGTCGTTGTGAATACAATTGATTCAATGGTAACAAAAGAAAACTCTAGGGACTTCTTACTTCAGCTCACTCAGACAGTTGTCTTAGATGCTTTAAGACAAGCGCTGCACCGACGTTACTCACTTAGCACTACCCATGAGGTGTGTGTAGCTTGATAAGCTACGGTTTACGGATAGCTTGATGATAAGCTACGGTTTACGGAGGTGCGTGTAGCTTGATGACGCGTAGTAACACTATCTCCGAGACGCTCTACGATCCTATTAGGACCGGGACCTATGGTTTAAAGTGGATTCCGAACCACTACAAATATCCACGGCACCGCCGGGACACGAACCCAAAACCTGTGATACCGCGCTCCAGAACGCTAGTCACTCGACCATTCAGACCCACGAAGTAAAACAGAGATAAAATATTTTAATGATGTCTTTGCGAATGAAATTGATTCAATGTTAATAAAAGAAAACTCCAGGGTAATTAAATTCATATCAGCATTCCTGTTGACATAAATTTTCGAGTGATTTTAATAAATTCAGAGGAAAATAATGAAAAATTAAATTTAATGAACACTGCTTGTTCACTTTACATATCGTTTTTAAGAAACTGATATATTTAATAAAATAATTGAGTTAATACAGTAATTTCAAATTGAATGCATTTGCTTAATATTTGACAACTAAATTATTATTATGTGAATGCAATGCAAATATTTGAGAAATCAGACATTTGGCGAAATAATAGTTTCAAAAGTTAAAAAGAAAAAAAAAAAAAAAACGAATTCAAAAACCAACAGGTTCAATGGAAAAAAATGACATAAATGGAATATTCCGTTGGTCCTTATACAAAATAGATTCAGAGACGAAAAATTGAAATGCAAACTATAATCCTACTATTTGGAGAGGGAAAAAATGTCTCACTCACTCCTGTAAGGTTTAATATTAATTAAATTGCGATGTTATTAATAATTAATGCGGCTGTTATTAATATTTAAATTAATGCGGCTGTTATTAATATTTAAATTAATGCGGCTGTTATTAATATTTAAATTAATGCGGCTGTTATTAATATATAACCGCGAGAGGTCGCTGTTATAACTGGTAACTGCGACCAGTAACTGGTATTTTAACTGTGTGGTCGAGTGTGGTAAGTACATACGGTCAGAGCTAGAGAACACGAGGAGAACGCTAGGAGCGTCCGGGCTAGAAAGACGGTCAGGGACCGGTTCTTGGTTTTTAACTATTAATGCTATTGTAGAAGAGGCACAGGGGGCCATGTGTCTGTATGCACTAATATTGTAAATAAATTAATGTAAATAGAAAGAGAGATTGGTATTGCATCCTGACACAACTAGTCGTTAGCATAGCAGCTAAAACCCTGTATAGCTGCAATCCTAATGTCTAAGAATTATTTACTGAGGAAAGGGACTTAGTGCCATCTAGTTTCCTATCCTTTCATAATAAGGCCCTCCTACCTTATTGACCCTGCAGTGCTAACCTTTCAACTATATTCACTTTTCAAATTAGCTGATAGGTGGTGCCACAGATTTAGGGTTCCAGTCCGGGCGGTGCCATGGATGTCTGTAATGGTTCGGTATCCACTTTAAATTGTAGTACCGTCTTTAATTAGCTATTAAATGAACCGACTTTGCCAGGTTTTAAATAAATCAGGTTTAAGATAACCTTTTTTTCTTTCTTTCTTTCTTTTCTTTCTAATGCAGCTGGCAAACACTTAGACAGCTTGGTCTTGGATGCCTTAAGGCAAGCGCTGCACAGACATACTCACTTTGCATTACCCAGGGGGCCCGTGTAACTTGTAGATATGGACGCGGAGTAACAATGCCCCCGCAACGCTCTACGATCCTATTGTATATAAATTAATTGTCGATTAACTGAACCGACGCTGCCAAACTTTAAATTAAAGCCATATCAGCAGGGCCGGATTTAGATGAAAAGAGGCCCTAGGCTATTCCACTTATGGTGAGGCCCTTTCACCTCCCCTTTTAAGTTTATAAATTACATGAGAGATAATAAAATGCATCATTACTGTGATATATATCAATACGTTAAATGAAACATGTTGTGATGGGAACTAGTCTTTATAAAAAAAAATGTTGTAATAAATAAATAAAAAAAGCCGAGAACACTTATTCGGACATTTATTCTCAGCACCCTATAGAGTACATGTAACAATAACTCATCAAACATAACACACAACATTTACAAAGAAACAAAATTCAAATAATAAAAATCTTTGACTACGGAAATAAAATGTGTAATAAAAATTATCCTATTTTCTATCAAATTAAAGCTTAGTAGCATAAGACACGTCAAAATTTGCCATAGCAATCAGTGAACGTATGAACTATACTTTGATGCAATCTAGTATACACAAATGAACAGACCCAATGAGACGAACGCTTTGATCTTAACCAATACATATTTATGTTTGTTTATTAATCCTGTGTGTAGAATTCTCCTTATTTTCGATTCAGTGTTTTAGTGTTCACTATTTTTAGACTAGCATCATTCTAATTTTTGCTAACAATGGGAATGTAGGCCCTCTTGATCTTGAGGCCCTAGGCTGAAGCCTATTTAGCCTATAGAAAAATCCGGTCCTACATATCAGGCAGCAACAAGCAGGATATAATTTTTATTTAATTAAAAAAAGGAACTATTTAAAATTTATTCGTAAATCTTTTGCTAGGTCAGGGAACAATAACTTCCCAGGAAAAAAATAATAAAACACTAAATGTTATATTTTTTAAGTTATATTGGAGTACGGTACACACAAAGCATCCATTTTTATATTTACAGATTTAAATATTTTACAATTATACATAAAATGCACGACTGTCAAAACGATTCATATGAATTATCTTGTCATCTCGTAAGTTACAAGGAATCCAAAGCGAGAAACGTGGTAATTTTGTCTCGAAAACCTCTGTTCACTTGACGTTTTGAAAAGGAAAATGACCGCTCGTTGCTGGAAAAGCAGCTCGTTCAAAACGCTGAAGAACTCACGCTTTAAATAATTGCTGACAGATAACTGACTTAAAGCGGACCGTCTGACACGCTTTAGGTTTATGAATGGAATATTTTTATCTTGCGGGATTTTCCAGACACTTTTTCCATTCTTTATACCAAAGAACGATTTTATTCTTTGTGCCATTTCTTTGTCACTTTCTGATGTTTTTATTCTATTGGAATGGCGCTGGGTATTCATTAACATGTTTAAGAAAAAAATACATTTTGTTAATGTGTTGTTTTCGGAGAAAGTATTTTTCGAAATTTGATTTAAATACGATGATTTTTTTTTTTCGATCTCCGACGGGGCATCAAAATAAAGACAAGTATTATGAATAACAAAATTGTTACATTACCAGGATTGGAGGCAATAACAATTATACAATTCAGCGGCAATATTAAAAATATAATAGTAATTAAAAAAAGCAAATAAATGAAAACAAAGAATTAAAAAAAAAATAGTGTCAAAGAGATAAAAAAAATTAAAAAATATCTAATAGTTGCTTTTCATTGCATTTGGTTTCTCTGAATCAGTTGCAGTGAATTGGTGAAATCATAAACGTGAATGACCACAGAATTAAATGTTTACACATGAATTAATGTTTCTGCATGATCCTTTTTGAATTCATATACATTTGTATGATAGTAGAATGGAAAGGATCAACAAGCAACAATGATGGGGATTGAAATGTAGATCCACCACGAACATTACCAATCACTATCCATACATTATCAATCACTACAAAAACTGAAATCTTACCTCCTGCAACAACTCAAGCATATTTCTTGTCAATAGAAGTACAGTTATACTCATGTATTTCTGTCAGTCTTATTTTTGCATCCTTTACAACAGCTCCAGTTGTTGGACTTTGTAAGCCTTAACCTGTTCAAAGGAACGAAATCCCCCCAAAAAAAAAAAATGTTAAATCTCAATATCTCAAGAACCTTGTGTTTGACTATTGGCGGCAATTTTGCAATCACTGCTATCAGAAATGAGGAGACTCGATGGTGGTTGTGACAATGGGAATAAAACATCTCGCATGGATAGTCAGCCTTGAGGTGTGGAGAAAATGTGAAGAAGCTGCACCATGCGTATATCCGTAGAATTTGATAGCCTTGTTTGTCACTTAGCAACGCTAACGGAGAATGGAAAATAATAACTTGTACATTAAATCTTATTGTTATTAGGATAATCTTTATCGACGACAGTCTTCCCTTCTTTATTTCGCCGGTTAAAAAAAAAATATTGTAATGTTACTGCTTGGTAAAATGTTTTTATGATGAAACGTTATTATTAATCTTTGTGAATACCAGCCAGTTTGACCTATGCGTACTAGAACTGCTGAGATGTAGTAAATTCAACTTTATCCAGGATTTCATACGAGGTAAGAGCAGCTCCCATCACACTATATTTTCATCACGTTTTTAACCAACACTCCTAAGGGGGCATTTGGAAATCATCCTGGTGCCCAACGGAAAGATATTTTGGTTCTTGGATTTCATTGCGGTCCTCCTTGACATAGAACTTGTAGTTCAGAAAAACAATATATCAATCACGAATTGCTCTGCCGCTCCCCCTTTAATAAAAATTAAGAATGAAGACAACTGTAGATCCTCACGAAAAGCAAGAAATTTTTAATTGGCAGCTGCTTATTTCACGTCTAGTTTTCATAAATTCTTTTTCGTCTTATCTTATATGGGCATTGCTCTCTTTAATGAATTCATTAAAATATTCACAGGACATTTATAAAAGTGCATTTCCAAAGATGCAAGAATTGCTAATATTTGCATGTTTGAAATCGAATCAGCAAATATTATTCTGTATTAAAAGGCTCATTTTAAAAATAATTGGCGTCAATGTAGATAAAAATAATTTTAAAAGTTTATCACCTTCCAATATACAATTGTAGAACCGTCAAAGTCTACATAATATAGTTTGAAGAGCAAAATTATATTTCATTACATAAAAATACCGATTTCTATCAAGACTATTTTTGTGAATATTATTTATCTTGCTCTTGTTAAAAAATGTTTTTAATATTAGACACTGAATGTTATGTTGCAAAATCAGCATTGTCAGGCTTCACCGTGGCTTGAAGCATTATAACAAAGAAAGAGGATGAATTGCGTTATGCTCTTTAAGGATAGCTGTCACCACTTTATACGATGTATTGGAGCTTTTAATTAGGCAATACAGTGCCGATACGTGATACAGTGTCATAATGACTTTTAAAGCCACTTGAATTCCAAAGTAGCACCCTCAGGCTTCTGGATGTTAATTAGCATTCATTATCAATGAAGCAATTTTTAATTGCTGATATACATGTGTTTTGCAATTATCGATGAACAGCTTTTTATGTCATCTTGAATGAGAGAGAGAAAGGGGACCTACTTGCAGAGAAATCAGGTCGTTTAGTGTCAGCATGAACATCATTTATTCACAATTTATAATTATCACTCGCTTGTGATTTAGCATCATCATTCACAAGAATCTTATCGAATGCATGGCTGAAAGGTTATTCAGAAATCAGTACCCACTGATCTTATCTGACACGTTGTTATGCACTGGCCTTCTTAATCTTGTAGTTAATTATCTCAGATTGATGCTTTCAATGGAAACATACGTCTTAATGCCATCAGTGTGTTATATTAGATTGCTAATTTTGTTATTAACTGAGTTCAACTTTTTATTGATTGTTCTTGTTTGTGATTCAGTATTGTGATGGTGTTAACTCATTTGAATCATCCAAGATGCAGCTACTTGTAATTCGCATGAAGTGCTGCATTTGCCACACTTTCAAGAAACAAGAATGACAAAAAGAATAAACCAGTTTGTTAATTTAAATATGTTGTTCTATCATTGAAGTAATCTTCTGTATTTTTTTTTAACCTAGAACGTGTCTTTGCCTATCGGTCAATGGATTGAAAGCAAAACTAACGCGATCGCACGTCCGTTTTTAGACAACTTATCCCGTTGTAGCCTAGCAATTTCGAGACGTCAAAATATCCTTCTTTCATAAAGAATGTAACTCACAGTAGCAATTTAAAACTGAGCATCCTTCTTTTTTTTATTTGAGATTGGTTGGTTGTTGCTCTACGGTCATTATGTGCACGTTTTGGGCTAATTAGACCGGGATCTAAGGTTTAACGTGAATTTCGAACCACTCACATACATTCATGCAGAATTCGAACCCTGAAGTACCAAAGACCAGAGCGCTAGTCAATTGGCCATCAGGGGGCTTTTTATTTGAGAAGTATGGTGCATTTTTTTGTTGAGACGTATTGCTTATTTTTTTACCCTCGTATCGCGCATTTTTTTACACGAGATGCATTGCGTTTTTTTTTTTTTTTTTACATGAGTACGTGAAAATATGTACTACGTATTTTCTTATGAGAAATACATTGTGCGCAATTTGCGTGATATATGGCGCCTGTTTTTTGCTTGAGACGTAGTGCGTATTTTCTTATGTGGTTTGGTTTGTCGCTCTACGGTCATATTGTGCACACTTTGGGCTCATTAGACCGGGACCTACAGTTTAAAGTGGATTCCGAACAGCTGACAGTGGTACCAAAGGCCAGAGAGTTAGCCAATGGGCCATTATGCAGATTTCTTATGCGAGAAATTTGTGTGATAAGTATCGTACTTTTTTTTTTTCGTTCTTTTGCTCGAGACGTATTCCGCATTTTTTACGTGTTTTCGATACGAAGGTTGCAAGCTAGCTCGAAAATTTCAAGAATTCCCTGCCGCCGCGTAGTGCTAACAAATACATTCATGTCCATAAATTAAGGATAATGAGGTTCAGGCAAAGAAAGAGACAGAAGCAAAACAAATTTGACTTATTTGTAAAGTCTATTTATTAAACAAAAGGTAAAGAGCAAAACAGATGCTATATGTTTGACATAATTAATAAAATTTAAGCGATTTTTACTCCCTGGAGCAAATTTAAAAAAAGAACCTATTTACAAAAAACAGTATAACATGGTTAGTATGATGGTTAATATGGAGTATGTCTCCCGGACGATGCAATACAGGCCTTACAACGCCTAGGCATGCTGAGTATCAAATTATCAATCTGATCTTGGGAAATATTACACCACTCATCAAGCAATGCCCTCCGAAGTTCCGGTTGACAGGTGGGAGGGGGTTGACGGGCTGCAATTCGTCGGCCAAGCATATCCCACACATGCTCTATTGCATTCAAGTCCGGTGAGTATGCTGGCCAATCCATACGGGTGATATCCTCCAATTGAAGGCATTCGTCTACAATGTTTGCACGATGAGGACGGGCGTTGTCATCCATAAACAGAAATTCAGCACCCATGGCGCCCCGAAACAAACGTGCATGTTGTTCCAGAATAACATCCCGAAGGTTTTGGCCTGTCATCGTTACACTCTGAACATGCAGGTCAGTTCTGGAACCAAGAATAATTCATCCCCAAACAAGCCATCCTGCACCACCGTAACGGTGTCGTTCAATGGTGTTCTCTTGGGGGTAACGGGTACCTGGAGCTCTCCACTAAACCTGGACTCGTCAGAAAACATCACACCAGACCACTGTTGCGGTGTCCACAATGCATGCTCTCTACTCCAGGTTAATCGCAGGCGACAGTGAGTTGCGGTAAGTGAAACACATCTGACAGGCCTACGAGCATATAGACCAATGTGCCCTAAGCGTCTGCACACGGTCTGCCTTGAAACTGTCATACCGGTAGCTGAAGAGAGCTGACGAGACAGGTCTGATGCTGTGCTCCGTCTGTTTCTTTTGGCAGTAACTGCTAAATACCGGTCCTCATTCGGCATTGTAACTCGGGGGCGACCTGTGCTGTAACATCTACTCCCATTACCATCATCTTGGAATCGTTGCCAAAGCCTGAGATGACACTCTGGGCGATTCCAAGTTCCTCGGATACTTCCAACTGGGTACGTCCACATTCCAGTCGTCCGATAATTCTACCACGTAAAAAATCATCCAAATGCTTCCTTTGGGCCATAACTATGCGTTTATTGCACTGAAAGGCTTTTAAAGCGCTTGTGAAAAATTTTACTTTTGCCACCATTCCTTATATACCCTCTCTTACACTCTCGTCATTGTGACATACTATCCGCGCCATCTGGTGGTTACCTGTAATTTGCATATTCTTCTTCAAGATGTGTGTGATTATTCTACAGGTGAAAATTTTATTTAGAGTTCAATTTCTGTGTGATTCTGAATCATCCTTAATTTATGGACATGAGTGTGGTATATGAAAGCTACATTTACCGAGTTCTATAAAATAAGCAAAAATATTTGGTCTTTGACGAATTAGTAACATTTGAATATACGAATTTAACCAAAATACCACGAAGGTAAAAATATGAAAGAATTTTTCGTTAAAAGAAAAAAAGGATTTATTAATTGTAATCAAAATATAGAAGTATTTTATGTGTATTCTGCGCACTATTTCTAACTACATTACTGCCATTTTTTAAATTTTCATTATATATACCCCCTCCCCCCGAAAAATGGAATGGATGGAATTGATCAAAAACTTTGACATCAATAATTTGAATTTTTATATAATTGTTGAATAGATTTTATTTCTGTTCGGCACTACTACTGTCATAGAAGAAAGAGTCTTTTCTCTTTAGGGTCGCGGGCATATGTAAAATCACAGTTAATGGTGTCTCAAGTATAATAAAACAAGGTCCTGAATGGCCAAGCGGCTAGCGCTCTGGCGCTCGATACCACATGTGTCGGGTTCGAGTCCCGGCGATGCCATGGATGTTTGTAGTGGTTCGGAATCCACTTTAAACCGTAGGTCTCGGTCCTAATAGGATCGTAGAGCGTTGCGTGGCCATTGTTACTCTGCGTCCGTGGCTTATCTTCAAGCTACACGCACCTCCTGGGTAGTGCTAGTGAGTAACGAGCGACGCTTGCCTTAAGGCATCCAAGACAAACTGTCTAAGTGTTTGCCAGCTGCATTAGAACAGAAAAAAAAAGTATGCAAAACAATATAAATTTTATGAAATTCTGCCGAGAATTTCGTTCTTAAGCGGAAGTCAACACCGAGGAAATTGCAGCAAATTTGTTCCTCACGAAACCACTAAATTATTTATTTTTAACCACGTAAATTATTTATTTTCACCTGTTCATTCCTGTTCTTAGAAAAGACTAATAATAAAAACTGTGAATAAGTATGAGTTTTTAAATACACACAACGACCTGTTTGTCCACAATCAATTACCACGCGTGCTGTTTTGAAAAGGTCACATTAAATATGACATAAAAATGACTGAAAACGTAATCCTGTCTCCGCTTTGAGTTTTGCGCTCAAAGTCATTGAAATTTATCTAAAAAAAAAAAAAAAATTGATTCGCCTTTCTTGTTTTAATTTTAAACAAGTGATAAACTATTTAAGATAAAAATTAAATGTTCAGAAGTCAATAAATTGATTTAAGTTTAGTGTCATAGTAATGTACAATCAAAGATGTTTTTGTGCGGCAGAATAGGAGCTACATAAAAGAAATCGCATAAAAAATATTTTGAAACTTCATGAGTAGTTATAAAAATATAGTGTTTGCACTACATTGAACATTTTTTATTTATTTTTATTATTATGCCTCGCATCTGATAACATTTCTAGTGAGGGCAGGACATAATATCAGCTGATCTGTTATACTTTTTATTATTTCCATATTATTTCAACAGCCATTTGTTGTTTTCTTTTTGAATTAATTTTTATTCATAGCATGCATTGAATATATTTTTTTTAAGTTCAGGAAGAAAAAAAAAAAAAAAAAACCCCTGAAAACAGGTTTGACTGTTTTTAAAATAGTTTTTCATATTCATGTTTTTTTTTCTGTGATTGTATTTAAATACCTTCATTATAAAATTGATTAAAACTGACATACTGGTATATAAATTACACACACACAATGAACTCATAGTTTATGATCATTTTCAATTAAAAAAAAACATTACTAAACTCATAAACTTCATTCTGTGGCTGTTTTATATAAAATATATCAACAATTTTAATTTTAAATGACCATACAAATATAAACTAAAGAAATTTAAAATATAATGCTGTTCTGTAGACTGGAAAAAGCAAACATCCTGTTTAAAATCGGAAACGGACGAGTTGATTCCGTGTTTAGAGGGGGAAGGGAGGTATTAGTGGGATATAAGTGTATAATCGTAAGCAGTTTTGACAGAAAAAAAAATGTAATAGTTAATGTAGAGTCCTTTCCATCTAATTTTTCCTTTGAAATCGCGTGATTTAAATATTTAATTAACGATTAAAATCACTTTTATTGTAATTAAATCCCTCCCGAATATACTTTCCCCCATCTTAAACCACTCAATTTGAATCAGTCTGACGTCCAATTTTCCACACAATTGACGGTCTAACTATTGGGTAGAAATATCAACATCTTGTTTAAAAGTGGAAAAGAAACGAATCTATTACTCGTTAAGGGTACTAGATGAAATTTTGAAAGAAAAAGAATTTAATTGTTGGTTTGGAATTTTTTTTCCATCTAATTTTTATTTTATTATCGCATAATTTAAAATATTAATTATTAAAGTCGGGTAGCACTTTTTAACAAAATAAAATAATCACTTTCATCCGAAAAACTAAGTAAATATATTCTCCAAAAATTCTAGAACATATTAAGTAGAACATGCATTAAAAAAACAACCTTAACACTTGTTAATCAAGAGTATGCTTTGGATGAAAATAAAGGTGAACATCATATTCGAATGTCTTTTCGCCGGAAGAACGAGTTCTTTTAACGAGTTCATTATTCATTCGGTGTGTTATTGACGTAAGCTGACATCAGCAGGGTTATAAACGAGCTGTCAGTTACTAACAATGACATGAATGAATGAATTAGAATTCAAATGAACTCTATTTGTTCATGCAGTCTTCGAAAGAGACTTGAAAAGTAAAAATAGATTTAAAAATTTCGAATCGAAACAGGTAATTTTGTACATTGTACGATTGATCGCTTGCTCAATCCCAGATCTTATTCAACTTTAGAATTTTTTAAGGTCATCTAAACAACTTAAAATCATATTTTTTTTTATATTTTTTACAGCAAAATTTCAATAATAACATCTCATTGATATGAAATATCTTTTGTTAATTGTTAACTGATTTAATACCAATATTTTTTCTTAAATATTTTGCTCTGATTTCAGCTTGGAATTAAAATAAATTTGAAAAAAAAAAAAAAGTGTCCATTCAAAATGAATGAATAAAATAAAATAGGTAAAAATTAAATAATATACAAAAAAAAAAAAAAAAAAAAAAAAAAAAGAGGAATAGATTTTTATGATATAGACATTATGAATTAGAATAGTTGATAAGTTTATTGCAGCTTCATCTGTAAAATACCTGGAGCATAGAGTATAATAAAATAGAGGCGCTCGTACCTATTCTAAAGGAACAGAAAGTTGGGGCCAACATTTGACGTGCTTTTCGTTCTAGAGTTGGCGTTATATCGTCCCTTGGCTCCTTTTTCCTGCTCGCATTTATTTAGAAAATGTAAACATGCTACGAAGCGATTCTACAAAATTATTCTTCATCAAAATTCTTCTCAAGTCATACATTTATTGGAATGCGTGCTTACTCAAGGTAATAAGATATAAGAGATATAAAATAATAGATATAAGTAATGTTATTTTACTTGTAACTAAATACATAACTGAATCTTTCGTATGAAGTATAATAGAGGTCATATATTAAATAATGAATGTGTTATTTTTTAATCATTTCGAGGTGAAAATTTATTAATAAAATGTAAATGCCAACTGATTAGAAAAATCAAATTTACATTTATTTACAATCAAATAAAATGAACCGTTTCATTTGAAAATAATTGTATGATGATAGGCCTTTTTCTCTCTTTGCGCCAACTGCATAGAGTAGTGTTGACCAAGATAGTTGGCAAAAATCTCCCAGCTGTGGTCGCACATGTTGATCTACAAAGTACAAGTCACATGAGGTGTATTATCACATGAGGATTATGTTTACTCCAAACTGGCAACCCAGATGCTGTCTCTCTATATCTGCGACCGAATCCAAAGCAACGAAAACGGACGTTGGCAAAAATTCATTCGACTGAGGTATTTTTGAATAAAGAAAAAAAAAAAAATAGTTTTCTTTAATAATTTATAATTTTCGTAAAAACTTAATTTTCTGGTAATGGACCATGCGGGGAGAAATACAAAATGAGATGTGTCGTTTAATTTATAAATAATGATAATAATAATAATTATAAAAATAATAGCTTTTTTTAATCTCTTTTTCTGGATATCGGAGTTATCATTTTAAACAACTTCATACCTTACAGTTTTCCGTTATTTATTTCTTAATATTATGAATTTCATAGAAGTGAGTCCACTTCCCTCAAAGTAAGCAAAAAAAAAAAAAAAAAAAAAAACCGCCAAACATTCCTGACACTTCAGGGACACATGGACAAATGAAAAATGTCGACCACTGTCTGTCACTGGCCATTTAAAATAGAATAATTGGAAAACAACCCCATATTATGGAAGATGTTAAAAGACAGCAACCCTGTAATTTAATGACAGAGTTTTAGAATTCATTAATGTTTTGATTTTAATTCGTATGCACAGCGAACACAGTTTTTCTCTCATGTTTATTTAAATTATATATATATATATATATATATATATCATCTAATATTTCCTAACCAAAGAAAAATAAACTTTGTTTTGTAAATTCATTTGCAACCTTAAACAATATCGCTTGATTGAGAAAAAAATAATTTTGCAAATTACATTCGCTCGTGATTAAATATGTAGTTTTTGGATCGTCTTCCAAAATACAACGGTAGTTAGTATTCAACAATTTGGAGAACTTAAAATACTAATTACAGGGTTTACTAAATTTTTGATTCAATCAAAACATTTCTCTTAGTAGTAAAAAAAAAAATATGTTATGAGAAAAACATATTTCTGACTGTAATGATGTTCATAGTTCTGTGTTTACTATTTCATTTTTCTGTTGCATGCACAATTCTTTAGAATATCTACCGGCCGTGCTATTTTGTATTGACTCAATCCTATGTACTATGAATAAATACAAAAACTAAATCATGGAGTATTTTATTCTAACACTGTATAATTGATATTTTTAACTGATACTACTCATAGGTAGCGGATTCAACGTTATCCAGCTGTGACTGAGCTGAGCTAAAAACTAAAACTGAGCTGTTATTACATGCCATTCGCATAGAGGAAAAGGGAAGTGAATGATTTTTTAATAACGTTCTTACAGTCTGAAGGAGAATCAATATATTAAGGACGTATAATTTGTATCCAAGATGGGAAAGAATTTTTGTTATTATTATTATTACTTTATTACTTTTGCATAATATGAACAGCACCCCGACGGCCGATAAGAGAGGGCTTTGGCTTCCAGATGGACCTTTGAAGGTTAACAGTCCTACATTTGGGTGTTGTATGAGAGAAAACGAGGAAAACTCTCAACAGACTATCGATTCTAGACACACACGTTGTGTGATCCCTACAGTCATTCAACGTGCTATTGTATTATTTTGACACTTTTTTTAAATTTCATTTTAATTTAGAAGGTAAAAAATTAAAATTGAAAAAAATTTCTTTTTTTTTTTTTTTTTAACTTTTTCCATAGCAAAAAAGATCTCCAAAGTTGCTTTCGAAAAACTATAAAAGAAAAAAATAAATCTAAAAATTCACAAATTTCCATTAAGTAAAATGATAAAATATTTGTGATGTATTTTAAGTTAACAGATTTTAAACAAACTAAGGAGAAAACAAGTAATGTAAAAAAAAAAAATTTTAAAGTTCCTACTTTTTTTTTTTCACTCTATTGCAGAAAGTCCTTTATAAATAATTTTCATTCATTTTTTTAAGTTTATCTGGCGCCCTCTGGGTAGATATATGCAACTTTAATCTAAAAAAAACTAAAATGAATTAATTAAATTTAATTACTGAATTAATATTTGATAAAACTGTATTCACATCCAGTGTCATCCACTACAAGTTCAGAAAAAAAAATGTGTTTGAACTAGAGTGGATGAATAAAAGTGTTTTATGGACGATTGAAAATCTGAACAAGATATAGATAGGGAGAGTATCAACTAATAGAAGAAATTGAAAAAAGATATTTTCATTAAAAAAAAAAACATTTTTAATGAGAAACGTTTGCACTGCACTCAATTACCCCCCAAAAAAAAAAAAAAAGAAAATCTGACAAAATCGTATACTCTAATTATTTGTTAGAAAAACAATTAAATATTTTGATAATCGAAAACTAAAAATCCATTCAGAAAAAAAAAAAAATAATAATAATAAAATTTTTGTGTTCAAAAATGATCATTATTTTTAACTATTAATTTCTGCATGTATAGGGACTGGTGAAAATATTGAATAGAAACTTTATGTAGAAGAAGAGAATTGCAAACACTGTTTGTTTGGATTTAGATCTTCCAAACAAATGGTCGCATTTCGATGAATGAAATTAAAATAAAATAAAAAAAAATCTTTTCACGTTCTGTCTGGGTCTTGAACAAACAAACGTGATTTTATTTATCTAATTAGAGAATGCTGGGAAGTCACATCTGAAATCGACCAGCAATAACTTATTCTGAAAGGAAAAAAAAAAAAAAAAAAAAAAAAAAAAAAAAAAACACGAAGAAGAACAAGAACACTGACCAAACGATCCTGGGAACACTGACTATTCAATTGTTCGAACGAATGCTTCTTAAACTCATTACGAACAGAAAGTTAGCGGGGGAAAAAAAGACTTCTATAGCTTCCAAACGATTTCTTCTCACTTCCCTTCAGCTCCCTTTTGATGATTGTTTTTATTTCGGAATGGACTGACCAAGCCAATTTCTAGAAGCGGGCGACGACTAACCAGTTTTGAAGACAGCCAGAGAAGAGTTGAGGAGGTAAAAAGGAAGGGGGGGTGTAGAGTGAGGGATGGAGTGGTGGAAAAACTTTTTCGCGGCAATGTAGGCCAGGAAAGGTAATCGCCATAACGACTCTCCGTCCCTATTTGGGAAGTAGGGCAGCTCTAGCTTTCTCTCTCGTTTGGGAAAAGGCGAGATGTCGTCTGCTGGTTTTTCTTCACTTTCGAAACAACTCGCCTCGACTTGAGTGGACGCTGCGCAGAATCCGAATCGCAACGGGGGAGCAAATATCGTTTGGCACAGCGAACGTTTTTCTCCTGTTCCGCGTTTCGAATGGATATCACCTGATGATTCTTTGTGTTCGAAAATTAAAATTAAAAAGTTAAATTAAATTAAATAATTAATAATTATTGGATGCAACGATATTATTGTTGCCTTAAAAAAAAAAATGTGTCTTTTTCAACTGGATATATATGCATTTTTGGATTAATATATTTGTGAAAATATTTCCAGCTGAGTTTTTATTTCGGGTAAGTTTTTTTTAACTGTTTATTTCCATTATTAAATATTTTATAGCGCAATGTCATTTCTAGTTTTACTTCAATTGAATTTGTGAAAAAATTGTTTTACTACGATTTATTGCTATTAGGATTAAATAAATTAATAAAGACAAAGTGAAACAATCTTTTTAAGATAAACATTTTTAATATGGAACTTAAAAGTAAACACTGAATCCAATTTTTCACAGGAAAAAATAACTTGAAAGTTTGACACTGTATAAAAAATTTTTAATAAATTATTCATTAGAAAAAAATAGAAATAACAAGAAAAATCCATTTTTTTGTGTGTTTAAAGTTTATCATTAATTATATTTAGTTCTTAATTTATTTTAATAAATGTTAAATTCAATAATTTAGTCAACTAAATTATTAAAGGAAAATATGTATTTCTTTAAAAGTGAGATAAATGTTTTAAAACAATATAATATTTTCTTTATAGATAATTCGAACATTAGAAAATTTTTATACTATATCGAACTACCTCATCAATCAGTTCTAATTTTTGATAATTTAAATATTGAATTGGGTAATTATATATATGATATTAATTTTACGTTTTTTTTATCTCAATATTTTACTTTTAGTGAAATTTTTTTTCTCTTTTACGGTATAAAAAATTGTAATTGTTTTGAAGTTTCTGATAGTAAATGATCATTTTATTTTTACATAAAGATATTTTTTAAAACCTGTCATAGTTTACTTTTCTTAAATTTCACATCATTACGAGAGTAATTAATGAGATTCAAATAGCTTATTTATTTCAATTTCAGGGCTCTAAATTTTGTTTCTAATTCCTTTTAAAAAGAAATTTTTGTATTGAAGTAAATTTTTTTTTTATTACGAAGAAGAACACACGTGATTATTTAATTTATAAAAATAGCGTGTAATGAATTATTTCGTAATTAATTAATATTAAGCGAAATTTCGTGTATTTGTAACTATTTTGTAATAATTCGAAAAATTTAATATTATTGAATATTATTAATTTTTGTTAATGTCTTTTTTTATATTTAAATCAATACTATTAATTTAATATATTTAATATTATGATCTAAAATAAATCTTAAAATATTAAAAGGAAACTTTTATTCTAAGAACCTTGTAACAAAATAAGATAAATAGATGGAAAAAAGATATTAAAAGGATAAAAACGTAAATAAAAAGTTATTTCATGGATCATTAAGTTTATACTACAACTTTTCATTCATTTGAAAATGTTTTATGAATTAGATTTGATATACCAAAGTGTATGTCATTATCTTAATGGTTTGTTGAAATTCTAAATTGCTCTTTATAAAATAAGCTTTCTGTGTATTATTTAAGGGAAACAATCAATTTCCTATTAATGTTAGCGATTGTTATAATTATTTCTTCCATCCATAGTATAGAAATAAATTACCTTTCGCAATTTTCTCTATTCCTTTACATTTTGAGTAATTTAATATATTATAAGAATATGCTGATTACTTTTTTTTATTTATTTATTTATTTTTCTTAACATTTAAATTGGCGAATAATACTGCAGCATTTTGATAGTATTCACATAAATTTCAATTAATTTACAATGATTTGATTGAATTTATTTATTTTTTATTGAATAAATGATTTCCTTGTATGTTTGTAAACATTTCATAATTATTCCTCAGTGCAAGAATATTTTTACATAAAAAATAGCTTTGATAAAAAAAAAAAGTAGATCCTTTTTTTTATTGTATGATAATGCTATTACCACTATACTAGAAAATAATTAACCATTTTATGATTATCTATATTAAAATAATAACGATGTTTAATATTAGCCATTCATAATCTTAATATTGTAGAACTTAAATTAACAGCCATTAATATTTTAATCTTATTATAATTGATTACACCAATTTTTATTGGTTTAAACAGCGATTCATTTATATTGTAATTGAATGAATTGAAAATGTTTAATTTTATATCTGACACTTATTTATGGATTTTAAATCGATATTATTCTACAAATTTCTTTTTTACATTTTATTACTATAAAAATAAAATATAAAAAAACGATATTCATGGCGATATGATTTATGAGCATTTAAAAATTTCAACGTTTATTTATTTAAATGTAAAATTTACGAAGGAATGAGTTTTCAAGGTAAAGTAAACAAAATTTCAGGTGAGTTATTTGTTTTTCAAATTTAATAACAGAATTAAATGCGAATTTAAATTTTTTTAACTAGGAATTTTAAATTACTATTATTATTTATTCCTTACAATGCTGATATTTTATCCGAATTATTTGATTGCTTCGTATGACATTGAAAAAAATCTGCATCTACGATTTCAAAGCTACGATGAGTCATGGAAAAAATAAGTCAGATAAATAAAACATTCGTGGTTTTTTTGCCCACGCAAGGCATTCGCAGCTAAACATTCTTCGAAAGGGTTGGAGTCTGGCACTTCTTCTGAATGCATAACAAGGTTGCCAAATGGCACATTAAGTTACTTACTCATAAGTTACTTTTCATCAAATTACAATCGGTCGAAATTTAAAAAAAAAAAAAAAAAAGATAAAAAAGATTTATTTTAAATTATACGAGTTATTTTATTTATTTATTTATTTATTTATTTATTTTTTTTTTTTTTTTTGAAAATGAGTTTTACTTTTTATTTTCGAAATTATTTATATAAATGGCTTGTTTTTGTTGTCGCTGGAATGAAAAATCTGATGTTGGCGAAATGTGCACTTTGGGAACAGAAAAGTAGCAAAATGTGCATTTATTTGCACAGATTATTTTTGAGAATTTAATCAGCTAACTATTATCTCCTATATCCTCTCAATATATTCTTATGGCCTTGTGGGAAATTGTCTAGCTCTCTGGCTGTTGGTACCACTGACTTCAGGTTTTATATTAACCATTTTATATTGATAGGAATTTTAAAAAAAATTGGGAAAACCATGAAAATCGACAAAAACCAAAAATCCAAAGGACAGAGAGTCCTATCGTTTGCTTAGAATGAGAGGGTGCGGTATTCACTTTAAATTGTGATGGCACAATGTGGGGAAGTGCAGAAGGTTCCCCCTTGAATCCTGAGTAACGTTGAATTTGCATATCAGTGCCGTTTTAGGAAGAGGCAAGAAGGAGATCCGAATGCACTAGTGGTATTGCTGTAATAATAATGGAACACCTTAAATAAAGAAGGTTATAGAAATTTTGTTTGTTTGTTTGTTTATTTCTTAAGTGAAAATGAGAGATAAGTGAAAGTGAGTTTTTTTTTTTTTTTTTTTTTTTTTTTTGCTTGCATTTTCGTCGTGCACAATAATAAGCTTATGATTGGATATATATATAGATAGATAGATAGATGGATAGATATAGATATATGAGTGTGTGCCTAAACAGAATAATGAGTAGATTTTTTTTTTTAAATTTCTATATGTATACAACTTAATTTTAGATTAATTATAATTTTTTATCTGATTCGTTTTAAACTCATCTCTGCAAACTTATCATAGTTTTAACACAGAAATTAGTTTTTAAAATATGTATGTATGTTTTTTTTCTATAGCAGGAAAATATCTCGAAAGTTACTTTGCAAACTATAACATCAAAATATCTACAAACTTTTATTATATAAAATGATAAAATACTTGTGTGTTTTAAAGAAAAATTATAGAAATAATGAAGAATTGATTTATGCTTGGAATGATTAATATGTTTCCGTGGAATTATAATGAAACACCCTAAATAAAGAAGGTTAAAGGAATCTTTTTTTTTTTTTTTTTTTTTTTTGAGAGAAAGAGAGAGACGTAAGTGTAGGTTTATTTGCCTAATCAGAACAATCAATGGATTTTTTAAATTTCTATGTGCATAAAAATTAATTTTACAGTAATTACAATTTTTAACTGATTCGTTTTAAACTTGTCAAAGCTTTTGCAAATGTTTAGGTAATATAAACACCGAACCCAATTTTTCACAGGAAAAAATAGCACACAAATTCGACAAGAATGTATAAGATTTTAATAAGTAAGTAAGTAATAAGTAACAGTTATAGTAAGTTTAATAAGTAATAGTTATATTTAATTCTTAATTTTTATTAATAAATGTTGAAATATTTTCTTTATAGATAACTCGAACTAGAAATTTTTCCCACCCTATACAATTATCTCAACTGCTGTTTCGTTTTTTTACATTTAAATATTGAATCGAGTCATGAGACATATGATATTGATAGTATGTTTCATTTTATTTCAACTTTAGTGAAACGCATTTTTCTCGTGAGCAGTATAAAAAGTTGTAGCTGTCTTGAAAGAACTTTCCAACGAATAGTAAATGATCCTTTTCTTTACTGGAAGATATTTTTAAAACCTGTCATAGTTTCCTTTTTTTAAATTTCACATCATTGCGAGAGAAATTAATGAGATGTCCGTATCTTATTTGCTTAAATTTCAAGACAGGATTATAAATTATAATATAAAATAAAATATAACAGAAAAATAGTAGAGCGTATAAAAATTAATTTTACATTAATTATAATTTTTGTCTGATTCGTTGTAAACTTGTCAAATTTTTACAAATGTTTAATTATTTTGAACTTTTTATTTCAAGTTAATTTAGAATATAAGAAATTAAAATTTAAAAAAATATTTTTTGCATTTTTTTTTAATAGCAGGAAAATAATTTCGAAAGTTGCTTTGAAAACTATAACATCAAAATATCTACAAATTTTAATTACATTAAATGATAAAGTACTTGTATTTTAAAAAGAAAAGTTATAGTAATAATGGATAATAAGTTAATATATGATTTATGCTTGATAAAAATGTATTTTATTAATAAATAAAAGGAAAATATTAATTAAAATTAATGCATTATTTTATACGTAAATTTTCTAAAATAATTCATATAATTCTATCGGTAAAAAATTTTGCCAGTTAAATAACCGAAACAACTTTAATTTTTTGTGATAAAAAGGACTTTGAACAAAAAATATGTACTTAAATTAATGATCATATAGGATTAGGTAGAACAAAGAATTTTAAGTAGAAACGAATTTAAATTATATTTCTATATCTTCTAACTCAAATGAAGTACTAATTAAACACAATTCTAATTTCTAAATTTGTTTTTCTAAAAACTTTTATTCCAATTAAAAGAACTTATCAAATCCGCAATTAACATTTTTTTTCGTCGATAAATCAAACGTTTATAATGTACAATTTTGCACTGTAATTAAAGACAGAATACTTTTAAACCTCCTCTCCCCCAAAAAAAAAAAAAAAAAAGAGAAAAGAAGTTGATAATAATATTTTTATGCACATTTAATTTTTGATTTAGAAATTTGTTTTTGAAAAACGGCGTTAAAAATTAAACTGAACTAAAAATTTATAAATTATGTTAGTTTAATCTCAATAACGTAATTTCAAAGTAGAGGAATTTAAATAATTTATTTTTCAATTATTTTGTCATTGATTACAGCCGATGTTATCTCTGTAAATATTGTTATCGCGTTTTCGAAACTAGCTTACATGACACGCTTTTGGTCGGATATAGTAAGCATAATATATTTTTCTGTTGTACATTTTTTAAATAAAGGGAGCTTCTTTGCATATGAAGTATGCTTAACAAAAGTCCTTGAGAAATACAGCCATGCATGAAATTTAAATTCAAATCAGATTTTTTCCAGATTAAATTCCAGATTTCCTGAACGGCGTATTAAAATAACATTTATACTCATTTAGACGATCTAGAATTTAACAGGGCAATAAAAGAGAAAAACAAAATTTCTGAAGTATGGCATTATAAATTACAATTTCCTGAACGACCCTATTTCTTTAAAATTGTGCAAATGTAACATATTAATTTTAATGAATAAAACATTTTTGACTGCAAATTAAATTTCTAAAATATTTTTAATATCTCTTCCATTTTGTTATCTTAGCGTTTAAATAAATAGTTAAAAATTTGTTCATAATTATACTTAAAAATAAAAATTCAGTTCAGTGCTGCAATTGAAATTATTAAAATATTTTATGGTATTTAAATCAAAACAAATAAAATAATGCAATATGGGAACAAAAAATTAAAAATTATTAATAAATAAATGGAAAATATTAATTAAAATTAGAATAATATTTTACACATAAAATTTCTTAAATAAAAAAAAAAAAATATGGAAATCACGATCAATCAGGATTATCACTTTCGCAAATAAATTCTAATGTATAGAATATTATCATTAAAAAATTTTGCCAATTAAAAAGCAAATTTAATTTAATTTTTAGCAATTTGTAATTTAACATTTATGTTTCGGTATAGATATTACAGAAATGTAGATAAAAACAAATGTTTTTTTCTATAAGTGTTTCAATCAATTCCATTTAAAATTTTTTTTTCAATTCATTATTATTTTTATTTTACTTTTAATTGCGCATCAGTTAGAAAATTAACAGAATCAGAGGAACAAAAATTTAATATTATATATTTTTTAAGTTGTGATTAATTTTTAAGTCTTAATTTTAAATCCATACAGATAAACATTAAAATTGTATGTATGAAATTTCACATACATTATGATTCCAGCTGTATTAATATGTTTACTTTAAAAATTAAAAAAAAAAAAATAGGTATATGATATTTAAAAACAAAATGAAAAATTTGAAACGATGCAATTTTTATTTTAAAAAAAACAACTTATTATGTAGGAAAAAAAATAACTAATTGGCATGAAAGTTTTGAAGCATGATAATTAGAATTTCTGTTTTATTTTGGAAACATTAATATTTCAAACTATTTTTATTTAAACATTATTTCCTTAAACATTAAACATTATTATTTAAAAACATAATTATTATTATTATTTTAAAATGTTTTGAATATTAATTTTTTAAAGCAAATATTATCGCGTTCGCAAAAAGTTTATATTTTATGGTTTTTTTATTCATTATTTTTTTGTCCTAATTTTAAAACTAATTGCAATTCACATTTCATTTGAAAAAAAAAAAAAAATAGACCATTTTTTAATTAAATTCTTATCATAATATTAAATATAATTTATTATTATGCTGTAGTTTAGTTTTATAGATTTTTTTTTGCTGATAATAATAACATTTTCCAAATAATTACAAATATATATATATATATATATATATACATACAAGAGATAAAATGTTTTCAAAGCAGTAATTATAAAATAGAATGAAACAATATCGCTGATATTTGATTGTTTTTGACGAATTTTAAGCATGATTTTTCTTAGAATAATTTTAATATAGCTATATGCGAAAGTGCTAATGTACTTATAAGTAAAGAAGTGTGTTTGTTAATAATGGAGTGTTTTAAACTATGATAAAAATTATATTAGTTATCTCATACAGGTCTCTACAAAACGGCTGCTTGGCTGTAATTGAATGTCAATAATACATAGATATTTAAGAGATATTCAACTAATATTTGATTAATGTTTTAACTTCGAAATTACGTCTAAAGATTTGTGTATTTTATAGCAATTCATTTTAATAAGGTTTTATAAAAAATGTCTAATGGAATAATGGCCATAGTGCATTGGATTTTCTATCTGAAGAAGCATGATTCAAAATCTGACAGGCGATGCCTAACCGAAAGATTCCATGTGCATGCCGGGTTTAGAAACGGTAAATCCTAACACCGGATAGTCCCACCATTGGAAAGATTGAAGATGGGTCGAATTATCTTTAGGTATTTGTTCTAAATTGCTATACACAAAGAAGTGCAACTACAGTTAAAGAACCAACTCACACACTGAATAGGGTGACTTTGTACGAATCCGCATTTGTTGTAGCCACTGTTTTCTGATACTGGAAAGCATCTAAAATTAAAAAAAACATCCCCAACAATTTCGCATTGAAGGTTAGGTTACCTGATTGTTGTTTTCCGGGTTTTCTCCCTTAGGAACCCTAAATGTACCCAATTTATTTTTATTAATTTTCCCTGATCATAATAATATGCATAAGTGGATCATAAAGTCCACTAAAAAGTCCTCTGTTGTACAACATTAATAACAATATCACGAATATGAAATTTATTGTTGTACAATATCAGCAACGAAATGGAGAAGAGACCTACTATTGTACAACAACAGCATGGAGACGAGACCCACTGTTGTACAAGAATAGTAGCAGCAGTACGAGAAGAGGATGCCTACTGTTGTACAACAATAGTAGAAACAACACGAAGACGAGATCCACTGTTGTACAACAATAGCATCAAAAGTACGAAGACGAGACCCACTGTTATACAGCAATAATAATATCAAGTGCACGATGATGATGTCCACTGTTGTGCAGCAATAGCAACAACAGCAGAACCGTTGTCGATGTAATAACAAACCTTCTTCGATGTGAAAGTCTTACCCAGACATTTTTTTCTATGATAATCCGTTTAAAATAATTGTTTGATGATAATTTTAATGATAATTATAATTCTCTCCATAGTTGAACTTTTTTAAATTAACTAATTTGAAAGATACATTTATTAACTTTTTTTTTAAGAAATGCTTTTGAATAAATGGTACAAAAAACAATGAAAAACCGTAGAATGTTGTCGGAATAAAATTGAACAGTTGTGTTGAAATTAAAGCATTTCAATTCAGTCATTATACACTCTACATAAAATTTCTTATTTGCGGAAAAAAATTATTTCTGTTACAAATGCAGTATATTTACTTTCTAAAGGTTTATCATTAATTACCTCGTGAATTTAAAAACAATTTTGAAGTACTATTTCATTTCCGCCATTAACGTTCTTATGTGTGAAGGAAGTGTGATAGGATTGATTTAATTATATCTATTACGGAATACTTTCTGTATATATGCCGGGGGTAGGTACAATAAATCCAAAGGTCAAAGAGTCCTATCGTTTGCTTCGAATTGGAGGGTGCGGTGTTCGCTTTAAATTGTGGTGCCACAATGTAGGGCAAGTGCAGAAAGTTCTATTTCATCTCGGGTAACGTTGAATTTGCCGTTTTAGGAAGGGCGAAGCAGGAGGTCCGATTCCGCTAGTAGTATTGTTGCAATCATTGCTTCCAGAAAAGAGGGCGATTGTGACAATAGGTGTAAAAGCTTTTTGCATCGATAGTCAAGGCTACAGGGTGGAAATTTTTCAGGTTTTCTCCCATGCGACATGCAAATGATGGTAAGTCATTCCTAAAGGGTTATCCATCGATTGGCTGTTCATGATACCAATGTTCTATCCTGAAATTTCTAACTGGTAGGCAGCTACACAGACCTGGTAGGGGGAGGAGAGGGAATATATATATATATATATACAAACCAGTCACATTAATGTGACCACCACCTACTTTGGACGTTAACGTGAAATAACCCATCACAAAAGGCAGCACATTGCAGTGGAGTGTATATAAAGAATTCCACTTGATACCACACTCCACTTAAAGCCAGAATATACAAGAGTGTATATTATGGCTTTTGACAGGGGGTCACATTAATGTGACTGGACTGTGTATTTTAATATGAAAAATTTTTACTTTTGATTTATTTATTCAATTAACCTATCTAAAGAATAGAAGTCCTTAGATTAATGTTTTTGTAATTCAGGATGTCCTAGGGCAAGGGTCTCCAAACTTTCCAGCCTTAGGGCGTACTGTTTATTCCAGTAAGTACCAAGGGCCAAAACCGTTTTAATTTTTCTGCCATTATCTATAATTTTTTAGATCAGTCGCCCAGTACGCGTTCTGAGCGAGCATACGTTTTTTAACTACAAACTATTGTCAGTGAAAAATCACAATTACATAAATCTCATTAGTATTTTTTTTTTTTTTTTTTTTTTTTTTTTTTTTTATTTTTTTTTTTTTTTTTTTTTTTTTTGCAAGCGGATACTCCGCGGTTTCATTCGCGCTAATTTAGCTTTTCCGTCTCTGAGGGATTTTCAAGATAAAAATCATATATGTTCGATTCAGGATATATACATTCCAAACATCGATATACATACATGTGCGATACTCTTTACCTCAACTTAACTACCGCGGGATGTTCACTAGTTTCTATGTTAGTGGGATTCATTTCAATTACTTGTTAGTTGTTATGCTTAAGTTAAATTTTCTGCGTATTATGCTTGTCATTAAGCTTTACCTAGCAAGTAAATATAACCGAGTTATTATCATTCTGTGTATTTTTATCCAACTTATTACAGCAACAATACGCTATTCGTTGTCGCGGGCCGGATGGATGACACTGGCGGACCGGATTTGGCCCGCGGGCCCGTAGTTTGGAGACCCTTGTCCTAGGACATCGGAAGGCATTTCAATCGTTGCTCTTCGCTAATCGTTGTTGTGTTTCGTCCGCTCTGGCAAAGTTGGTTATTCTGGCTTTTGACAATTATCAGATTAATATGTCTGGACTGTGTATATATAATGTTGGGGTGTACAAATTGGGTGCAGTGCAGCAGGTTCCCCGCGATCCTCCATGAGTAAAGCTGATTCTGCTATTTACTATATATCTTTCTTGAGGCGAATGACTCAGGTCAAAGTTCCAGGCATTCGAAAGCAACCACCTCGGAATATTTAAAACAATTGTTTTTAAATAAATAGTGAATAATTTGCATATTTATACACAAGAAGTCGCGAATTTTGACAGCAAATGAAACAAAACCAGTAGCAAAATAGCGTGTTCATCGCCTACGGAAGTGAGATAAAAGCGGTTAATTATTTCCCTAACCTCTCGAGTAGGCAGAAGTAATAAGCTATTTTGGTAGTATCCTATTAATAAATAAATAGAGGCGTATTTAAATTATAATGCGTGACCTCGCATAATTGAAGTTTTCAAACCACAGTGTTTTTTTTTAAAAGCGATAAATTTGAATTTTAAAAGAAAACATTGATTTTCCAGTAAGGAAAACTTGAGTGCGAGTTTGTAATTTCTCAATTTTAAAACTATAAAAGATCGAGATTCATGTCTTTTTTTTAAGTCTTATTTTTTTTAATAATTCAATTTACTTTTATTTTTTTAATAATACAAAGACCAAAGTGCTAGCCAATGGACCATCAGGCCACTTGTTGATCGTATCAACAAAATTTAAGTTGATAAAAGTAAAAAAAACATTTAAAAGGATTTTAAATGTCCTAAAAATTTAAGATGTTGAAAATTCACTTCATTAAATATTAAAAAAAATAATAATTCTTTGAAAGAAGCGTATTGTTCTTTTAAATTTTCTCATTTAGAATTTGTTTTAAAATATAGTTTCGATTGATTTTACCGAATAAACCTATTTTAGCATTGAATCTTAAAAACTGAACTTTTTTTAACATAATAATCAGAAATCTGTGTGAGAAAACATTATGTGATTCATTCATCCCCAGAATAGAATTGTTAAAATGTTTGGTGTGATCCCTTTCTTAAACAGTTTTCAAACTGAACAATCAAAAGTCGCATTTGAAATTATTAACCCAACACATAATTTTAATTCATATTTGAATTCAAGGGAAAAAAATGTACGATAGCTATTATTTTTTACTTATTACACTACAAATGAAATCACTTCCATTTGTTTTCTACACAACTTTCAAAACAATTAAAATGCATTTTTAAAGATTTAAATTTTTAGCTGAATCGATAAATAAATTGATATCGATAAAGTTTCAATGGTTAAGATCAAAGGTTTTCGTTGATACATGATGTTGCGAGGATCATTGGAATAGTCTAACATATTTATTGAAAATATATTATTTATTACACGAGAAAAAAATTCTAATGTTTATACGAAATAAATGTTCTTACCAGTTACTTTTAGAATAAAAACAATAGTACAATAATTGAGATAATTTTTCTTAATATGTTTGAAACACATCGTAAATAATCTACAGTCTTTAAAAATTTTTTTTTTTTTGACTGAAACAATTCACAATAAATTAAAAATAATCCATTTTAGTTCATATTAACATTCATAATATTAATCATAGCGCAGATATTTTGATAATGGTTAAATCGAATTTTTACTTTAGCCCAAAATCAATGTCAGTCAACAAATCAATAGAATTCTTGTGAATGGATTCTATTGATAGTGGACGTACCTGTGGGGTAAATATACCCTTAAAACTTCCACATAATCAAAAATTAAAAATTACATTTATGAATTAAATATCAATTAAAAAAAATGGAAAAAATAATAAGTTTTTAAAAATTTTGAATAAAAGATAAAGAAAATGTCGCTAAAATAAAATAAATAATTAATGTAGATTTTTTAACCGCTTGTAGAAGACGCATCCCGGCCGAAACCCCAATTTCTGCAGATTTACACCGGTTACAATGGCGCATCCCGAGCGAGCCCCAATTTATGTAGAGCTTAGCTACTTCCAACAGTCCAACGAATTCATCCCGGTCGAAACCCCCAATTTATGTAGGGTTACACCGGTTTCAACAGATGCATCTCGGCCGAACCTACAGTTTTGTTAGACTTCTCTACCAGTCTAACAGTGCTATACTTTTTGCAGTGGATGTGTAGGGGTGTATTTCCCAACACATCAACGAAGCGTTGGTTTTCTATCAACAACACATATTTAATGAATATATTTACAGCGATATTTACATCAAATATCAATACATGACAATAACATTCTCTCGCTGCTTAACGCAGCCTCCCACCAGAGTTCCCGCCAGCCGTCTGTGGCTTTCTTCTCTCATCCACGGGGACCCGCTTCCCTCTCGTGGGGTCAGACTTCAAAGTTCAATACACCCCACTTTGTAAACAGCTCTGTCAAAGACAAGCGACCGTAAGGTGTCGCTATCTGGTGATTACCAGACAAATAAATCCCACATTAATTTAAATTAAAATAGACAGGTACAATTAGGTGTTCAAAACCGTTACAATACATATTATTATCGACAATCAATACGCAATAAATCCGCAAGAACAGTGATTCGAACATCAGACCGTTAGGTTAAAAGCCCCACTCTCCACCGACTGAGCAAATCGGGCTCATCTGAGAAACGATGCAAGAATTTAAAAAATAATCTGAACCTAAACAAGTAATATAAAAAAAAAAAATTAAGTCAATTCTCCTTTTTTTTTCACTCTATTGCAGAAAAGTCCCTATAAATGACATTTCATTCCTTTTTTTAAGTTCATCTGGCCACCTCTATTGTTAGATACATGCAACTTAAATCTAAGGAAAAACTAAAAATTAATTAATTTAATTTAATTACTGAATTAGTATTTGGAAAGACTATATCAACATCCAGTGTCATCCACTGCAAGTTAAAAAAAAAAATGCATTTGAACTCGAGTGGATGAATGTAAAGTATTTTATGAACGATTGAAAATTGGAACAAGATATATGTATAGGGACAGTGTGAGCTGATAGTAGGAATTGAATAAAACCCTTCTTCGTATTTCAATAATATGAAAGTTAAATAGGATGTAACATAACCGGTGACTTTTATTCCGTTCTATATGCCACTTAAATCTAAAAAAAAACTAAAATTAATGAATTAAATTTAATGAGTGAATTAGTATTTGAAAAACTGCATTAACATCAGTGTCCTCCACTACAAGTTTTAAAAATGTATTTGAAACTTGAGTGGGTGAATGAAAAAGTGTTTCATGAACGATTGAAAATGTGAACAAGATATATACAGGGAGAATGTGAGCTAATAGAAGGAATTGAAAAAAAGGAAAAGGAAAAACATTTAAAAGAGGTTAACTGAAACTAGAAGTTTGAAATCTATGAGCAGAGTCATCGATCATCTTTTTGCGATCAGTTTGTAGATAAACAGTTTATCTCAGATCGCTATCTCTTTCAGCGTTTCGAATTTTGATTTTTTGAATAATAGGTTCTAAATATTCGGCGCCTCAGTTGTTTCCTAAATGAAAAGGGCCAATTTTAGCATCGCTTTTGTTCTGAAAATAATTCTTTTGTTCCTATTGTGATTCAAACATCAACTTTTAAAGGAGAGTCACATGCATTTAAAATAGATAATTGGCGAATCCTACAGCCAATGAATCACGCACACTTCCTTTTCGAACACAAAACATGGTAGCAGAAATGGACTTTATTTGTCAACATCTTTTTTCAGAAAGTTTGGTAAGGATGTATGCTTTTCTTCATCTTATAAGGCCTCATAGAATGTGGTGGTAATTGCTTAGCATTCATGGACAATGGAATTTGAAACGAACAGGCAATAACTTTGATAGTTGTTCCAAAGCGAACATATTTCAAGTTGGACTTATTCCAAAGCGGATGCATAACAACTGAGACTTATTCGAGCGGAATATAAAATGGGAAATATTCCAAAAGGGACGTATATCAAGTGGAACTTCCAAAAGAAGATGCATTTTAAACATGCATTTATGTGGATAAACATGGATGTGGAATAAACATGGATATATGGTATTTTATTTCAAACCGAACATATATCCAGTGGGATCTATTCCAAAGCTTTGGACGTATATCAAGTGGGCCTGATGGCCGAGAGTGTTCAGCACTCTGGCGCTCGGTGCCAGGGTTTCGGATTCGAGTCTCGAGTAGTTCGGAATCCACTTTAAACAGTAGGTCCCGGTCAAATATGACTTAGACCATTGGGAAAGTACAGCTGACAACCCTATCCCGTAAATAGAAAGCATCTCTTGTCTCGAAATGTGCCAACCGGCAGACAGCCTTGCGGCCAAATGGGGCTGGTGCGCCAATGATGATGATGATGGACGTATATAAAAACAGGACTTATTCCAAAGCGGACGTATACCGGTTTACTACAGCAATACAAAAAAATAATATAATGCAATAAAAAAGCCTCTTTTAATACGTGATATTTAAATTAATATAATTTTAGTATTGGGATCGATTTTAAATAGTCACCAAGCGCAAATGTGATTATTCATATTTTAAATTCATGTTTAAAATGTGTTTCCACAGTATGTGTTGATTCACACAGGTAAATGCATTTTAATGTGCTGAATTCAGTAGCAACTCCTCGATCAATTTTGTTGAGAGCCATTTTAAAATGGAACTTGTTTTGGCTATAAATATCATGGAGCTAAAAAGAATTTACGTTCATAGGGCTCCTACAATCAGACTAGCATATTATCGACAAAGGATTTGATCTTCTAATCCGCATTAAGGAAGAAAGCATTGAATAAACATTTTCTAATGTTTTAATATTTAATTTTTGTATTAAACCAAAGATAAGTTATGTCCTTTCTTTAATCTTTTATCAAAATAAAAAAGGTCAATTCATATAATTTTAGTGAACAGAGCACATGAAAAGGATTTCGCGATCATTGAGCTAAAATTTTATGGAAAAAGAAATATGAGTTGGAATGAAGATTCCGGATATCAGAGATAGACTCACTAAATAAACATAACGCAGGTTTTTGATATCGTAAATCAATTGAAAGTGAAATAAATTAGTATTATGAATGTTAAAAATCTAGTAAAATATCCCGATTGATATACCATATAACTACGAATTATGTTTAGGAAATATGAGTTTAAGTAATAAAAAATACACATGTATCTAAACACAAAAGAATTTTATTTATTTATATATATAGACTAGCAGGCTTGGCATCTCGGTGAAAACAACTATTTCTCGTCGCAAAGCTACGAGTAAATCTCTAATAATGAATAGGGTGAGGTATTTCTCTATCAGTTACCTATTCTACCAGCCATTTATTGGAAAGGTAAACATCCGGTTTAAAGGCGGAAATGAATAAATCGAATACCCGTTGGGGGTGCAGGTTAGATATTCACAGCGCAAAATAATTTTATAAGAAAAAAATCTCTGATGGCCGAGTGGCTAGCGCGCGCTCTGGCGCTTGATACCACAGGGTTCGAATCTCGGCGGTGCCATGGATGTTTGTAGTGGTTCGGAATCCACTTTAAGCCGTAGGTCCCGGTCTGTTAATCCTAACGTGTGCACAAGATGACAGCAGAGCGACAAACCAAACTAAACCAACATAAAGTAGTTGCTGTCATAAGTGATCTACTCATGAATGGAGGAAAGAAGCAGCTTCTGTTGTGACGGAGAAACCGTATGTAGAAGTCTGATTTTGGTTCCCAGTCGCTGAAGGAGGAGGGCAGTGTCTCGGGAGGAGTTGCCGCATTTGTGCATGCTATGGGAGAAAACCCGGAAAAACTCCCACCAGGTAGTCACACTCACGACGTAAGAGGCTGAACATCCCAAACGCCATCGAGTCTCCTTGTTTTTCGAAACAGTGCCTACAACAATGACGCCAGCGGATGGAACTCCAGTCCCATCGCTCACCAGAACGTTGCCACTGAGCCACGAGTAGGTGTCTAGAAAGGGGTCTCAAACTACGGTCCGCGGGCCAAATTCGGCCCGACGGAAGGTTCTATCCGGCCCGCGGATAGAATTTTAATTTTCCGGTCCGAGGCAAATTAAAAGAAATATATATTTATATATTATATATCCATCTCCTTTTCTACTTTGATTAAATATTATTTTTTTTTCCTTCCATTTTTTCAAAGGACTGATGGTCTTTCTCTATTTTTGTTCAACAAAACCTAAATCGACGGAAATAGCAAGCACAGACTGCTTTTAATCGGAAAGGATTTGCAAGTTGAATTAATTGAGTTACATTCTGACACTCACCTCAAGCAGTTGTTTCTAAATATGCCAAAGTTAGAGTTTTACAAATCAATATCGAAAGTAGATTTCCTAAATTCAATATCTCACGACCAGAACATCAGTGCTGTGTTTGCTTCATCTGATATATGTGAACAAGTGTTTTCAACTATGAATCTTGGAAAGAATTATTTCAGAAGTAGACTGACAGATGAGCATTTGTGATTCCTTATAGTGAGGTTCTCACTTCGAACCTCACTATAAGGAACTTTTAGAAATGAAATCTCGATTTCATTCTGCTTATTAACATATTAAAATTGTAATACTTGTATATTGTTTTTAAAATTTTAGAAAAAATTTTCTTGGCCCGCCAAACTTTTTTTTTTTCAGTTTTTGGCCCGCGACTGAAAAAGTTTGGAGACCCCTGGTCTAGAATAATAATGGTCAGTAAAGATTGTCGTCAAAATTCGCGAAGCTATCATCGCATTTATTAAACTACAAAACCATCAGTTTGGTTTTGTAGTATTAAAAAAAAAAAAAAAAAAGTTTGGTAAAAACACACCCGAAACGCGTGCAGTCTATTCCACAGTGCACTATGAGCTCATTTCCCCCTGTAACGCAGGTAAACAAAGTGACCATATATATGTCACGTCATTCCTGACAGTGGCGATTGTAAAATTCCTGCGAGGATCATGTTTGTTCCAAAATGGTAACCCTGATGCGCGCTCTATTTTATTATAACTCTCTGCCAGTTAAAAGGGTGAACATGGAAAAGAATTTTTCACAGATTTACGACAGATTTTTAACAGATTTTACAGTTCGCCATCTTGCATCTTGATTATTTTAAATGATAGTTTAAAAAAACTAAAAAACACGCGTTTAGAGTTAATCAAAGTAAAAAATAATTGTTAACATAAGAATAAAATGACTGACGAGAAAATGAATGTCACTGTTCTAAAAGCGTGGGATACTCGATATCAATCGTTATAATTTTTCACTCGTTTCATTCCGAAATGCAGAGTTAGTTTAAAGTTCAATAAATTACAAAACAGAAAAGAGAAATATGGTAGGGTACAACTCAACCAACAAAAGCATGAAAAATATATGATATAAATTAAATAAGCAAACATGATGTGCGAAATGTGGTGTGTCAAGGTATAAAAAAATGGTATGACAACTTTCACTCCACGGAGTATAAAATAGCAAAATGCTTTTACGGGCAGTGAAAGAATGGCCACAGAGAAATTGACAAAGAGAATCGAAGAAATTTCTTGGGGCGATTGATGGTTCATTTTCTTCTCTTACGTTTCTTTATGGACGATTTTTCATCAGTTCCACGAGTTGTAGGCTTTCTTTCTGCGCCCCTGAATGTAAAAATACCGAGAGGGAATTATAAGATGCCGTGATTCCGTAAGAGGACACATACATAGCGGAATGATTCTCCAGTTTCTGCACAGGTTTGGTTTGGTTTGTCATTCTACGCACATGTCCTTCATTTTGTGCACACTTTGGCCTGATTAGAGAGACCTACAGCTTAACGTGGATTCCGAACCACCCATAAACTTCCATGCCACCACCAGGATTCAAACCTGGAGCACCAAAGACCAAAGCGTTAGTCAATTGAGCATCAGGCCGCATTTCTCCACAGGACCACAAATCATCATGACCTTTTGCGGTGCTTTGGGAATGCAGGAGACCAGTTAGGGCGCATTTTTATGTTTGTTTTCTGAACAAATGCCAAATTCCGTTTGATTTGAAATGAAAATGTAAATACTCCGACGCGATGGTTTCAGCTTTACGAAATTTTCTTAAATAGAATTCGTGTGAGTCTGAGTACAACTTTGCATAAAAATAGACAATTTTTTTCTTGTAAGATCAAGAATTGGAAAAACAGCTCTAGCTTCGAAGAAAAGTATTCAACGAAATTGCAACAAACTACACAATAAAGCCGCTATCATTTTCTACATTCTAAAAATTGTCCCCCTCCATAATTTGCCAAAATTAGTTTCTCAAAATATGCCAATTTGTTTTTTAGAAAAATTCTAAAATGTTCAAATTTTATCCTTCTGAAATAGTTTACAGTTGAAAAAAATGTTTAACAATAAAGGAAAATAAATAAATAAAATATTTATTACGTTACGTTACAATCAAAATATATTTGAACAAATGAAATTTATAAGTCAAATTTAAAAAAAGATAAATAAGAAATGTTTGATAAATGAATAATTAAATAAAGCGGTGCCTGAGAATGATGGAGACATGAACAGTCACAGCGAAATAAAATTTTCTTAAAATAAATAGTGGAAAACACAGCATTTTAATGGAATATTAATCTTACGTCTTATAATACAATAATTCTCTATTGGATAATTTATGGGAATCTTTTCTGACACTATGAGCTGAAGTAATCACCGACAATAATTTAACACTAATCACCATCATTATCAGTGGCGCAAACAACCACATGGCGGGGCCAAAATCATCTGTCTACTGGCAGATTTCGAGACAGATGTTTTCTTTTTACGAGGTAGGGCTGTCAGTTCTACGTTCTACGGTCATTTAACATTCCTATTGAAGGATAATTTATTTTCATATATTTAACTTTATTTTCAAGCAAACATTCATGGCACCACTTGGTCTCATACCCAAACCTGTGTTAAACCGGCAGTTACTTGTCCCCTAATTTTACAGAAATAAATTCTAGTTCGATCAGCTAAAGCGTGGAAAATTGGCAAACGACCAAGTCGAACGGATTCAAACAGAACGGCGTAATAGAGAAGAAAGATATTTTTGAAGTGGTTTGAACTATAATAAAAGTAATTTTAATTTTTATTAAATAAAATTTTAAATTATTTAATATTATATGAAAATGTGATTAAAAAAATCCGCAATAACTATTAAATACTTTTTGTTTTTACAAAATTGATATGCAGCTACAATGTCTGACAAACACCCCTAAAAAGTAATCGATTCTTTTCTGTCTCTAACGTAACAGAAAGCTACACAATCGTTTGTTAAACCACAATTGGTTAACTGTGTGGTTCGGTGGTTAACTGAATCACAATGAGGCTTTCTAGAGTTGCGCTATTGTGATCAATAAGCATAAATAAAAAAACAGTGAATTATAAAGAAAAGGGACACGAAATCCAGAACCGTGAAATTCTGAGATCGCTGGGATAAGTCATAATTTGGTCACTTTTCTAACCTTACGTTGTTTTTAATCATGTAGGAATAACATATGAGCAATAGGTCCACTTAGTAGACGACATGTCCTTATTGTAAAGTGTGGATTAGTTGACTAAAACAATTATGCTTATCTTGTTATCTTTTTTTAATCGGTATTTCGCAGTTATTTTACGTGATAAATGTTTCCAATTGTTTAATAAGTTAAATATTTCATTATTTGGACTTAATTACTTAATTAGTTTGTTTCCGATTGAAAACAATTCAATGAAATTAATTATGGCGAGACAGCTGACTGCTCGTGTGTTTCGCAACATATCTTTTATTTCTGACCGAATTTCCGTTTCACTCTAATTATCCCGATAAAAAGCGTGGATGATAAATAAATAGACTTGAAATAAACTGGTAGACCTTGAAATAAACTTTTTTTTTAATCGTTGAATTTGCTGAGATCTACCCGTGGAATGTGAAACGAAAAACCACGTTCACAAGTGGTTTGATTTATTTTATTTTTTATGAATGTTTCGATATTAATAAATTATTTATTAAGTTCATTTTAAAGAGGGGCCTGATGACCCAATGACTAGCGATCTGGTGCTTGGTATCACTGATTTCGGGTTCGAGTCCCGGCGGTGCTATGGATGTTTGTAGTGGTTCGAATCCCCTTTAAACCGTAGGTCCGTGTCTAACAGGATCATAGAACGTTGCGGGAGTAGTATTATCCGCGTCCGTAGCTTATCTTCAAGCTACGCGCACCTCCTGGGCAGTGCTAAGTAAGTAACTTCTGTGCAGCGTTTGCCTTAAGGCATCCAAGACAACTGCATAAGTGTTTGCCAGCTGCATTAGGGGAAAAAGTTCGTTTTAAGAGATGGACGGTTGAATTTTTGCAGATTGCTATAGTTGTGAAAAGATTCGAAAGGTTTGATTTCGATAAAATTATATGAAGGTTACAATGTATGTATCTAGAATACTAAATAAAAAAAAACAACTTTTCTTCATTAAAAAAATATTTTAATTGTTTTTCAAAATATTGTCCGTGATGATCAAGTAACTTTTGCATATGTTTCAGTTAATTTCCATAGCACTTTTCCCATTTCGATTGAGATATTCCCCAAACATATATTTTGAACGCATCAACTGCTTCTTCTGGTATCGAAAATCGTTGACCACGTATAAGAAATAATTGAGGGGATGGGGTGCCAATATCAGGTCTGCAAGACAAATGAAACATCCATTCGATGATTTGACCGGCCGAATATTGAGTCGTTTGGCCGATGTATGTGAGCTTGCTTTGTCGTGATGGAGAATAATCCTGTGTTACCTGTGTCCTGTGTGTGCAAATAAATGCTTGTGCACCATACAGAATGGATCGTTCTACGATTCTTTAGTGGTGGCAAATGTCCATTTAACCCAAAACAAACAGGTGACCATTTGCTTCGAAATGCTTCTGGTGCGAACAAGCTTTGTTGGGTTTTGACTCGCAATGGAACACCCATTCGGTCTATTGCTTTTTATTTACGGGCTCATACGCATGGATCCGCATAATCAATGTTATGCACCTCTTTTGACGCATCCCAACTGTATGTTTGAAGCATTTCTTTGCACCCATCGGCAGGGGCCTGTTTTGGAGCGATTGTCAAAATGTGTGGAATCTAAAGCGAATAAATACTTTTTCCATTTAAATTTTCATGTAAAATGTTTTGTGTGTTTTACTTATGCCCCAATCTCATGGAAGGTCACATGACAATCCTTCATTATCAGTTCGTTCACAGTATTTATGCTTCTGACACAAAAACCGATTTCGGACGACTTTCTTATCCCAAGAATCCAGTGAAGCAAGCATCTATATACTATCTTAATACAAGCCTTCTTGACCCTTAAGCCAATCACAAGGACTCCTAAACTTTGTTCTGCATGGTCAAAAATCTTTGAAGAACCTACGAATCCCTTGCACAAAGTTCATATCTTTAAGGTAAGATCTAGAATCCATTGGAACAAATCCTGGACCAATGAACCAAGCCCATATCTTTTATCCAACCCCCCCCGAATACTTAAACTAATCCTACAGATCCCTGAACGAAGCAGACATATGTGTAAAAAACCCATTAATCTCTTGCACCAAGCCCCATGGAACCCTTAAGACAAGTCCTCGAACCCATAGAACCCTTGACCATCTATGTGGATCTCTTTAACCAAGCTCAAGTGACCTTTAAACCAATCACATGAATCCCTAAACAATGACCACGAACACTGACCTTTGAAGAATCCACAAATCCCTTACACCCTATCCATAGACCTTTGAGTGAAGCTCTCAAAACCTTTGAATTAAGCCATGAGACCTCGGACCAAATTCACGATTACCAAACTCTCAGACCCTTGAACGAGCCCAAGGAAACCCAAGGATTGTGAGCTTTCCTGGATTTGCGCTTATGCTCTTGAAGCACAAAACGCTATGCTTATGCTCTAGTAAATTGAGTAATACTGCTTTGTCTACATCTGTAATTGACCGAAGTAAAGCATTCGGCACTGAAGGAAGAAGATGACCTCCCATCCCTCCCGTTTTGAAGACTCCAATTAAAATAACAAAAGATCTCATGTTACCTCTAAGTTACAAGAAAGAAATGAGTTGTCTAGGTGTGAACAAACTATCGCAGTCCAAATGCCAAAGACGAGCTCACACAGCCAACTCGAAAACAGCAACGAGTTCGCAGACAATACTGATCCACGATTGATTAGGGTGGGGAAGAATGCGAAGTGCAATGCCATTGCTGAGAGGACGCGTGGGAGGAGAACTTGTTCCTCAGAATTTCGTAAAAGGTATTCTTCATTCTTATTCACCACGAGGTGGAAACACCCTTGAAAAACAATTTTGCATTGTTGTGCATGTTTTTTAACTAAGTACCAGCTTTTATAATAGTATTTATTTATTTTTTTTGTTGTTGAACATCGGTGGGTCTAATGTTTTATGTTCCATACCGTGGACAGCCCACTGACGGACCTTTTAGATGGATTCTAAGAGGTAACTTGCTCTTATTTGCGTTTCGTATGGGAAAAAAATCCGGAAAACTTTCCACAGTCTGAATACCATTACGGGACTCTTGACACGCCTTGTCACTATTTAACTCGAGTTGACCCGTTCTTAAAAACTAAAAAACTTAAACGAATGCCACCAGCGGGTTCGTGCCTAAGCCTTTCTGCACGTTAACTGCACGCGTCACCACAGACTCATGAGTCGAGCTTGGTATGAGTAATGGATTTACGTCTATATGAATGAATCTCTAATTTTAAGAAGTCACCAGATTATTAGAATTATTTTAATAATTGTATGAATGCTTAAAAATGTGAAAGTTTTATTACCAACAAAACTTTACTATCAGGTCATTGACTGCGTTAGATTTATAACAAATTTAATGTTACTCAGAGAGATAGGCAGTGCTACACTACGCTTAATTTTTGGTTACATGGATTCCTATTGACAATAACCTATGCATTTAATGAGCATGAACCTATGTATTTAACACGAGCTTACACTGATTTGTTTTATATTAGTGTGCACCAATGTATTTTTTTTCTTTTGCTTGTACTGACATGCTATATATTGGCGTTCACTGGCGTATTTAACGTGTATTGATGCATTTCATATTGGTGTGCACTAGCTGTTTTATATTAGCGTATAGTGATGCAGTTTATATTATCTTGATCTGACATCTTTTTCATGAACGTGCAATGACGTGTTTTATATTTGCATTGATTATTTATTGCTCAGTATTTAAATAGAGTATGAGAACATATCTCAGCTGCATGGGAAGTTTTCTGCTACTTCCCCATAGAACGCACAAATGTGGCCAGTTATCCCTAAAAATTCTGCTGCAGAGCGACCATTTCTCCCGTCTAGGAATTTTATCGTGTTCCTAGTAATATGCCAAGAAAATGGAAAAATTATAGTTTAAAAAAAACGCTTTTAGAGTTAATCAAACTATAACATTTAAATGAGGTCCCGGTACGGAGGACTGGAACTACAGTTCTTACAATAATTGAATTGTGAGTAAAACAAAGGCTAAAATGCGAATAGGTCTAGCCAGCCAGGATTCGAACAGGGAGTAGTCAGGCGCGTTATCCGTTGGGCTACTGTCTCACGTAGGTTTGAATGTCTTTTAGGTACTTTCATTCTACATGTGTTAAATTGCTCTTCATACGCTAAAATAAAATCACTCATCCTTACGATCCTAATCATGATGAGATTATCAAAATATTTTAGTGTCGTCGGTCCTTGATAAGTCTACAGCGTTTAAACTAAATCTGATTCTTTAAAGTAGGGCAAATCGAGCCCTAAGAGTCAGTTACAAATAAACATACAGATGAAACTAATAAAAGCGTATTAAAAAGAATAGAAAGACATTTAAATTAGATTTATTTGAATTGAGCTCCTCGAACAAATGGAGTTCATTTTCATAGGAAAGAAAATGTAAAATGCAAATGAATAATTTTAAATAATAAAATTTAATTGTTTAAAATAAAAGATTATCAAAAGTGTGCATTTTAAGAAAACTTATTTTTTCATTCGAAATTTTAGTTTGTATACAGCACAAAATGACACAATTTCTATGAATATTCACCCAAAAAATTTAAGAAAATCGTTGACCCTTAAAAGTTTTTGAATCCATATCTGAAATACATATTGTTCCGGGATTTGTTATTTGCTAATAATTTTCAATTGTATCGCTTAATAACTCATTCGAATTTACCCTAGTTTTGGTAAATCTACATAAAAAATGATACAAAAAAATTATTTGCTTTCATAATAAAATAATGTGTTTGACATATTTATACTATCATTAAAACTCCATTAAATGAGGTTATATAAAAAAAATCTCATAGTTACAAAAATGACTTTTAGGACGGTTTAACAAATAGGACG